>CP025656.1:21168985-21179385 GCA_003576665.1 Ipomoea trifida
GAAGGTTATTATACATGAACGAGTTTACTTAGTGCCCTTGTCATATTGGAGTAGCCTAAATGCTTTGTAAACCTGTGTAGTTTGCTTGCTTTACTCAGATTGTTTAACTCAACAGTTTTGAGTGATAACTGAGAAATAAATTTGCCCACAATGACTATTTTGGCAGAGGGATATGATGAAGAATTGAAGAGTGCTATTTTCCAAAGAAAAATAGGAATGGGCAATTTCAATGGCAATATGTGGTATATTTTTTTCATGATGATCTTGTTGGTGGATTGTAGCCCCCCTGAGGATCCCATAAAGTGCAGCAATATTGCCAAAAATTGCAACATCACCAATAAGTACAATGCTTTCCCGGACAGCACAATCTGTCGAGCAGACAGTGTTGAATTCCCAAAGACGGAAAAGGAACTTGTTGCCATTATTGCCCGTGCTACCAAGGAGAAGCGGAAAATGAAGGCCACAACTCGGTTTTCCCAAAGTATCCCTAAGCTGGCGTGCCCTGGAGCTGGAGATGACAACAGTGTTCTCATTAGTACTAAATACCTTAATCAGATAGTTAAACTCGACAAACAGAACATGACCGTGACGGTAGATAGTGGAGTGACCCTCCAGCAACTGATCAGTGAGGCTGCCAAGGTCGGGTTGGCATTGCCATACACGCCATACTGGTGGGGCTTGTCCATAGGAGGGTTGATAGGTACCGGATCACATGGGAGCACATTGCGGGGTTTAGGGAGTGCTGTTCATGATTATGTGGTCTGTATTCGGATTGTCACTCCTGCTACACCTGAAGAGGGTTATGCAACTGTCCGACAACTCGAAGAAGGTGACCCCGAGATCAATGCAGCTAGGGTCTCCCTTGGAGTCCTTGGAGTGATTTCACAGGTACCTAATTATTATGAAATAAATGCACATTAACAAAGGTACCTAATGCCAACATTTTTATTATTATTATTATGAAAAAATGCACATTAACACAGTGAATTCTGGTATAAATGCATGAAAAAGGTGACTCTGAAACTGGAACCAATGTTCAAACGGTCCATCACCTACATAGGCAAGGATGACGCAAAGTTGGGGGATGAAGCAGTCATGTTTGGGTCCCAACATGAATTTGGTGACATCACTTGGTTTCCAAGTGAGCACAGAGTTCTGTATCGCGTTGATGATCGTGTCCCAACGAACACACCGGGTGATGGTCTCTATGATTTCTTGGCATTTCAGACTACAGATTCAGTTTCATTGATTGAAGACCGAAATGCAGGTTACCTTAAAATTTGTGTATGGTTGCTAGTAATTCAAGATTTCTGCTATACTCTCTTCTAAATATGCTATCTTGTTTGTGCAGAGGAAATTCAGGAATCAAGAAATGATGCAAATGGAAAATGCGCAAAAGCAATTACCTCTAGAGTCATGACTGAAGCTGTCGGAAATGGATTGAAAAACAATGGTAATTGCTACACATATTTATAGCCCTGTGTGAATTGATTTGAAATAGTTAATCATCATAGTCATTCATACAGTAAGTCTATTCTATCTCGGGGAAAAACATTGCTGAATTTTACTATGACCATAACATAAACAGGTTATAACTTCACTGGTTATCCCGTGATTGGATATCAAAATCGACTGCAATCATCTGGTTCTTGCCTAGACAGCAAAGAGGACGGATTAAGAACCGTTTGTCCATGGGACCCTAGAGTCAAGGGATCATTCTTTCACCAAACTACATTCAGCATTAGCTTGTCCAAGGTGAAGGGTTTCATAGAAGATGTGCAAAAGTTGGCAAATTTGGAGCCAAAAGCAATGTGCGTTCTAGGACTCTACTATGGTGGCCCCCTCATGAGATACATGACAGCTTCAAGCGCCTACTTAGGGCAACAAGACAACTCCATGGAATTTGACTTCATCTATTACAGAAGCAAGGATCCATTGGCCCCGAGGCTTTACCAAGACGTCCTGGAAGAGATCGAGCAGCTCGGGTTCTTCAAGTATGGAGCCTTGCCACACTGGGGGAAGAACAGAAACGTGGGGTTTATAGGCGCAATCAACAAGTATGCAAAGTATAAGGAGTTCTTGAAAGTTAAGGAAAAGTACGATCCTACCGGGTTGTTTTCAAGTGATTGGAGTGATCAAATTCTTGGTCTCAAAGATGGATTAACCATTACAAAGGAGGGTTGTGCCTCTGAAGGATTGTGTATATGTTCAGAGGATTCTCATTGTGCTCCTAGTAAAGGATACTTCTGTCAACCAGGAAAAGTGTACAAGAAAGCTAGAGTTTGTACCAAGATCAATACCAATTAATCTTGTGTTCAATACTATATTACTATATACAATAATGTACAAGTACAAAGTATTGTATTTTAAAGAATAAAGAGTCTGAACTGATCAACTATGTGTAGACAGTCTAGGTTGATTTATCTTCTTGTGGTCAGATTCTGGTTAGTATGGCAGGGTTTATCCAGTACACACTAACTAGTCGTTACTAAAAAAAAGTATTGTATTTAGTATAAAGAGTTTTATTGGCACGTGTGGGCAATGAATCCAATCTAAAACACAAAAACCAGACATCAATCCTTGGCTGTTTGTTCATCTGTTTGGACCAAACCGGCCTGGAAATCCGACGGGCCGACGGACAGAACATGTTCCAATCTTCCGGCGACGTTTTGCCCGGATTCATCGATCAGCGACGGGTTACACCCCATGCTACTCCTCACACATTCGACCAATTCTTGCGCTCCGTCGCAGACGCACTGGAAAACATCCCAACGCTCCCTGAATTTTTCCAGCGCGGCGTCGACTTCCGGCGCCGCCGTGTTTTGCCCTTTGCAGCTCTGCTTCGCCTCCAGCACCGCCGTGGCTGCGTTCACAAGATCATCGTACGCATTCTTTATAGGATCCACCACCATGCTATCCATCAAAGACATCGCCTTTATATACGGGTTAGAAGTTTGATTCACCGCCGGAAAGTTTTGGCGACTGATGATGAAGAACGGGAAGAAATTAAAAGAAATCGTACGCGTGGTGAAAAGGAAAGAAAATTACTGCAGTTTAAAGAATCAGGATTTGGAGGGTGATGAAATCTCAACAGAGTATATACAATCATATCGTATCACCGTTTCTTGTATATGATGACTCGGTCTTTCAACCCAAACCGTTTCTAACTGTCCTACTTTTTTGTGATTCTTGAAAAAAAAAAAAAAGAGTTGAAGTAATAATTAAATACTACGGAAATGGAAGGAGTGTAATAGCATGATGTTATGGCAATGTTCTTGGGGGAGTTCGAACTTGTGTGTGTATATCAATGACACTAGAAGAACTATTGTTGATTAGTTGTTTTTTTTTTTCCTCTTCTTTTGAAAGGTGGTTGAATGGGTTAATTTAACTAAAACTTGGCTCAGTTTGTTGGTTTTATGATCTTTGGATGGTCGTGAGCTAATCTAATTAACACTTGACTCTATTAGTTATATCATTGTTGACTTTATGATCTTTGAATGGTCACTGGCCGACTAATACTATTAGTCAGATTAAGTAGAACAACGAAAAAGCTAAAACACGGAACCAAAGCAAAAAAAAAACACTTTTATTGTAGTAAGCTTGTGAAAAATCAGAACAACTTTCTTACTATTTTTTAGGGTTTTATACTAGAGACGCTTAACCAAATAAAAAAATGAATTTCTGTAATAAATCTCCCAATCTCAGGACAATGATTTGGATTTGGTGCTAACAAGCTACCTAAAATAATAGAGTACCTTCTTAATTTATGAAAAGAAAAGTATTTCACTAAGATAATAAATCTCCATGAATCTCGATAATGTCTCCGAATTTGCTAAACATTCACCTTCAAATAGGCACGGAAGCCTTTATTGGAAGCTACTTCACTACCTAGCCCGAGGGTCCGGTGCCGAGCGCTCTCTTAGACGTTAGTCGACACACCACTCTAGATCAGAGCCGATCGTTTGGGTCCTATTACTCCATCCATCAAAGTATATATATCCATCCGTATTAAAGAGTTTTGGGATCAAAGAGTTTGAACTTGTGTATATATAGCAATACCGCTAAGAGAACAATATCGAATGGATTAATATAATTAAAATTCGACACAATATTGGTTCAAACGTATAAAAATTAAGGGGGGTGTATTCAATCACGACTTTCATGAACTTTTAAATACTTTTATCAACTTTAAAAGTTGGGTGGTATTCAATTTAGACTTTTATAAACTCTTTACAAGTCTACATGTATTCAATTCAAACTTTTCAAAACTCTTTAAAAGTATACAGGTATTCGATTCAGACTTTTATAGAGTTATTAAAAGTCTACTGGTATTCAAAAAGTTACTGACTTTCACAAACTCTGTCAGAATAGGATTTCTATCGACTTTCTCTTCATTAATATAAATAGATGAAATCCAACCCTCCAACCCCAAACTTTTCAATATTCTCTGCAAACTTTTTTTCCTCTATCTAAACTAGGCAAATTTTTCATCAATTTTACGGTACGTTTCAAATCTTTCATAATTTTTTTTTTATGTTCAAACAAATTTTTTATTGCCATCACAACAAAATAATTACTGTGATCACAGCTAAATGAATTGCTGCGTGCGATCGCAGCAAGAATCTGTTGCCTGCTGTTCGCAGCAGATTTATGGAACAGCAGCAAGCTGCTGCTTTTCGCAGCAAATATGCTGCGAACAGCAGCAGCAAGAATGCTGCTATTTTTGCTGCAACCAGCAGCAAGTTGTTGCTGGTTGCAGCAAATTTTTTAATTTATAATTTTTAAATTTTATTTAATTAATATGTTTATAATTTTATATAATTGTATGTTTATTAATTATATTACTCAGCATGAGTTGTTTCATTAGTTCAAGAAATATTTTTATTGGTTATATTTATAAAAATTGATTATATTTTATTTATGAATAATATACTCTATTTTTGTGACATCAATATATTATTTTTAATTTCTACAATGCACTCATTTATAGATAATATATTAATAGAAGTGATGAAATGTTTGTGAGGGTGTATTTAAATTAGAGTTTTAATGACTTTTGTAAACTTTTTAATATGAAAAAGTTTTTAAAACTCTATAAATGTTTGTTCTATGGATATTTATAAACTCTTACAAAGTTTATAAAAGTTTAAAAGATTCTAGGAAAGTTTACAAAAACTCTACAAAAGTCAATTAAAATCAATCACTTTAAAAGTATTTAAAAGTTCATGAAAGTCGTGATTGAATACACCCCCGTAAATTATGTAGGCATTGACTCCCGTGAGTCCGTGACGGAATGTCGGATAAGGTATGGGAAAAAAAAAATGTTAAAAGCAGCACAATTTAATCAAATTGCCAGCTACAAGGTGCCCATATAATCTATTCTTTTGGCATTTTATTCCGAATTCAAAATCAAGAAGCTAAGCTACAATACACTCCCCAAAATGAGGTCTCATCGTCTTGCCATCTCTCTACTCTTCTTCTTCATTCTCAACGCCGCCGCGTTTTCGGCTCCGGCAGCCACTCCGGCGGCCACCACCTACACCGTCCAGATCGAAAGCATAATGCCCGAAACATTGGTGGCAACCTGCGACATAAACGGCCGCAGTCTCCCCACCCACAAAATCAAAATCCTGAAACAAGCCAACTTCACCGTGCACCTCAGAGACGACAAGGACGACGCGAAGACCATGATGTGCGACCTGCGATCCGGAGATAAACACGGGAAGTTCGTGATGTTCGACAGCCGGAAGTGGAACGTTTCCTCTTACTGTGCCCCCGGCGCCGTTTGCCGGTGGAAAGTTGTTTCCGAAGGGATCTGTCTTTTTGTGATGGCTGCTTTTGACTGTCTTATCAGTTATTATTGGACTTAATGTACCGTTAAAATAACGTTGACCATTGTCTAGATGTTGTACCACAATTATTTGCTCTCATGCATTTATAGTTATGTTTTTAAAATATAAATCATTTTATGGAAATCGTTTAAATACTGATTTTTATTTTAAAAAATGAGTCCATATTGCAAACAATGGTTGGTTCTTCAGCATTTAATCAAATTTATTTGAAGTTTAATGGTGAGCAAATTTATTTTTCTAATAACTTACGAGTCTATTTTCTTTTGTATAAAATGCAGTTATAGAAAATGCATTTGCACGGGTGAAAATATTAATTTTATTAATAGTCAAAAATGAAAAATAAAAATACCGGACTAGTATAGGAAATTAATTAATCAATTGGTTGTTGTTTGTTGAGCATTAATTTTTTGAACTTTAATTATTTTCATATTAGAAATAAATCTTTACTTTAATTGTATTGATTTTTTCCCATTTCCACATAAGCACTTGCCAATTTCGAAAATACTCAAACACCTTTATTATTTATAATATTTATTTAAATATTGATTGAAATTTGAAAAGAAGAAGATTAGAAAGCATGGAATCTGGCTATTTTGCCCTATCTCTACTGGTCTTCATCCTTAACGCGTCGTATTGGATTCCGGCGGCCGCTTCTGCCGCCACTTTCACCGTCGAGATCGAGAGCATAATCCGAAACGAATTGCTGGCAGCCTGCGACTTAGACGGCCGGCGGTTCCCCCGGCAGTCAATCCGATCTCTAAAACATGGCAACTTCACCGTGAACCTCAGACACGACCAGGACTACCGGACGCTGACGTGTAACCTGTTGGCCGGAGATAAGCACGGCAGGTTCGCGTTGTTCGACAGCCTGGAGTGGAACGTGTCGGCTTTCTGTGCTCCTGATTTTGTGTGTCGATGGATGGTTGTTTCGGGAGGGCTATGCCTTGGCGATGATGTTTCTAACTGTAATGTGGCTTATTATTGGCAATCTTGATTACTTGACATACAATTATGTGGTCTCTTATCATTTGGTTATAATAAAAAAAAATGTTATTTTTTGTTTGTTTACTCCTAATTAAGGTTTAAGTCTATGCTAAGATGGCAAGTAGCCATGTAGTGATTCTCTCATATGTAAGGTTATGAGATCGAGCCTCAGTGGAGGCGGTATCGACTCTTTGTGCTTCAATGAACTGGCCGGCAGGGTAACAAGATCGAGGTACACGATTCAACACAAGACATATAGACAAATTATATATTTAAATATGATTTAAGTACATAATTTGTGTTCATAGGCACATAATTTCACAACATAAGACATAGAAATTCATAACCTAAAACACAATTATTAATACTTTTAAAGTATATGAATTGATTATTTTTGGTCCCCAACCTAACTAAAAGAACATGTGAGCTGAATATATATCTATGTAATCCGTTACAAGTCTAGGCCGGGTAGTCTAGTTCAAGTAGCATTATTGGAGTACCCATATCTGGTAAGTAGTAACCAATACCCATATATACATACACACCCATATATTATTAGTTTTGTTTTTTTGTTATAAATCAGAAAAAGTGATAAAAATTTCAGAAATTAATTTTTTATTTTAAAAAATTCCAACTAACTACACCAAGTTTAATTTTATAAGTTAGCACTTACCACGTTCAAAAAAATATATATATTCGATTGAATTGTTTCGTTCCAAAACCCCCCAACAATATATTCAATTCGCTCTTGGGAAAAAAAAAAGATCAGAGATGGAAAGATCGATATTAAATGGTTATATTATCTGCATGATCTGGTGGTGGTGTTGGTGGATTGTAGCCCCTCAGGATCCGATAAATTGTGCAAATATTGCACCGTCACAAACACTTATGGCGGCATTTCCGCGACCGTGCATTTGCCGGGCGGCGGAAGTTGTATACCCGAAGACGGAGGAGGAACTGGTGGCCATCGTCGCCGGTGCAACCAAGGAGAACCGGAAAATGAAAGTGGCCATCGGTTCTCCACAGCATTCCCAAGCTGGTGTGCCCCGGAGAAAACGGACTACTTATCAGTACAAAATATCTGAATCGAACATTAACGGTTGATAGCTGGAGTATGAGAATGACGGTGGAGAGTGGAGTGAGTCTCCGGCAACTAATCAGCGAGGCGGCCAAGGTGGGTCTTGTCTAGACAGCTTGGAGGATGGATTAATAACTTCTTGTCCCTGGGATCCCAGAATCCACGGTTTATTTTTCACCAAACTACATTCAGCATCACCCTATCTAAGGTGAAGGGATTCATAGAAGACGTTCAAAAGTTAGTGAATTTACAGCCAAAATCCCTATGCGTTCTTGGACTCTACAATGGAATCCTCATGAGATACGTCACGGCTTCAAGTGCCTACCTGGGAAAAGCAAGAAAACGCCATAGATCTTCGACATCACATATTCAGAAGCCAGGACCCATTGCTCCGAGGTTGTTCCAGGATTGTTCTAGAAGAAATCGAGCAGCTCGCGTTTTCAAGTATGGCGCTTTGCCACATTGGGGGAAGAACAGAAATGTGTCGTTTCTGGGGCTGTTAAAAAGTATGCTAAGTCTGCTGATTTCTTGGAGGTGAAACAAAAGTATGATCCTGCGGGCTTTTCTCCAGTGATTGGACCGACAAAGTTTTGGTTTGAAACAAGGGTTGGTCATATTAAAGGAAGGTTGTGCCTCTGAAGATTGTGTATCTGTTCAGAGGATTCTCATTTTTAGTCTTCCATCAACAATGGTAACACTCAAGTACTAATTGCGAAAAAAAAAACCTCCAAATTCCTCCATTTTCGCGAAGAGTTAAACTAATCGCCGTTGAAAATATACCCTCGATGCAACGCCAATGGTAACACTCAAGTACCGTTATGAATAATCACTTAATAGGCGATCTTTTCAATGTACCAAATATAATAGATTATCAAAGTAATAATTATTATGGAAGGATTCGCCAGAAGCTTAATTACAGTAATTAAAGAAGCCAATAACTATAATAAAGGCAAAATTGTAATTAAAAAAATGCCAAATGCAAATCTCATATCACTACACAATAATTTAAACTTAATATTAATTATTATTAAGGCCCTAAAAACTATTAATAGATTAAAGCATAATCAACTTAAATAATAGTCATAATCCTTAATGGCCAAAACAATAACTATAATACTTAATGACTTTAAAATGGGTACAAGACAGTAATCTTTAACGGTCGTCCAACTATGTTCTAAAGCCAAAGCAAATAGGACTAAACATGTAAACAACTCCACAAACCGCAAGCTTTTAAAATATTTTTCAGAAATATATTTACGGTAATATATACAAAATTATTACTTAGAGATTTTAACCAAATAAGGATAAACAAAAAACTTAATAATTGTCATTATGCACTAAAAGGCTCCGATTCATAACCTTTTATAATTATGAAAATAAGTAATAAATTAATATTAATTAGTAAAAGGTAATCATATTTATTTAAAAAAATAATAATTAAGGAGCAACTAATGACAATTGAATTTGTATCAAATACTAAAATTATTATTTCTGAAAAATCATTAATGCCGAAAATATTATAATTAACAATTTCGACAAATAAAGCACATAATAGCGGTTTGTAAACATGAAAAAATTTACTGTAATTGTACTAACAATGGCAATAATTCAATTAAAAATAATGCCATAATTAATCTCAATTTAAAATTTTTTAATGCCAAA
Source organism: Ipomoea trifida (assembly GCA_003576665.1). NCBI lineage: Eukaryota > Viridiplantae > Streptophyta > Magnoliopsida > Solanales > Convolvulaceae > Ipomoea > Ipomoea trifida. Next base: position 21,178,562 of record CP025656.1, read on the forward strand.
ATTAATGACTAAAAGACATTAAAATTTCATAAAATAAGCAATTATCATTGATTTACCATTTGCCAAAATTAATATACAATATTAAATTAGGTAATATTAATAGGCAATAATAAACTTAATAATTACCATTTACCAAATTTAATAAGTAATATTAAATAAGCAAATAAACATATATGGTAAATAAAGATAATTGCAAATCCACTTTAATAGGAGCGTACCAGTACGTACTCCTTCTTCCAAAGCCGAATCCGACGCCACGGCGTCTTCTTCCCTTCTCCATTGCAGCGCCGATGAAGCAGAAGGAAGAAGCAACAGGATCTCAACGATGGACAGTGCACCTCCGTTCGTCTTCTTCGCGTAGCCGTCCATCCGCTGCCAACTGTCGGAACTACACCAGCGCTCATCGCCGCCGGGAGCCCAGCCTCATTGCCGCTGGACTCTGAAGTCGCATGGTGGTCCCAAACCGGCGAGCCTTGGATGGAACAGTAGCGCAGCGGCGAGAACAGTTACTTATGCGTCTGTTCTCCTCCATCCGCTTCTCCGCCGGCCGACCCGAAACATAGGGGAAATTTGCAGTAATGAATCCCCTAGGCGACACCAAGATGACTAAGGCGAATTTTACATCACCTCCCCACGCCGTCCATCTCTGCCATCATTACATCCAGAAACAGAGAGATGGTGGGGACCATGCCTGATGCAACCTCAACGCCCGCAGCTTGCCGTCCGATGAACTCCGACCGGTAGACAACAAAAAACGAGAATAAACATAAATCCATCGATAAATGACATCGGCAAACAAGCATGAAATCTTATGAAGGGAATAA
>CP025656.1:21179410-21270000 GCA_003576665.1 Ipomoea trifida
ATGAGGAAATTACCATGTTAACCCTACAACTAACAGCAAACTAACAGAATTTTTAATGGAGGACTAAATTGTGTAAAATCATCAAAGTCAAGGACTAAATAGAGTACAAAAAGTCATTTAGGACTAAATCGAGTAAAACCACTATAGTCGAGGACTATATTGAGTATTAACTCAAAGCAAAAAACACTTTTATTGTCGTAAGCTTGTGAAAAATCAGAACAACTTTCTGACTATTTTTTAGGGTTTTATACTAGAGACGCTTAACCAAATAAAAAAATGAATTTCTGTAATAAATCTCCCAATCTCATGACAATGATTTGGATTTGGTGCTAACAAGCTACCTAAAATAATAGAGTACCTTCTTAATTTATGAAAAGAAAAGTATTTCACTAAGATAATAAATTTCCATGAATCTCGATAATGCCTCCGAATTTGCTAAACATTCACCTTCAAATAGGCAAGGAAGCCTTTATTGGAAGCTACTTCACTACCTAGCCCGAGGGTCCGGTGCCGAGCGCTCTCTTAGACGTTAGTCGACACACCACTCTAGATCAGAGCCGATCGTTTGGGTCCTATTACTCCATCCATCAAAGTATATATATCCATCCGTATTAAAGAGTTTTGGGATCAAAGAGTTTGAACTTGTGTATATATAGCAATACCGCTAAGAGAACAATATCGAATGGATTAATATAATTAAAATTCGACACAATATTGGTTCAAACGTATAAAAATTAAATTATGTAGGCATTGACTCCCGTGACGGAATGTCGGATGAGGTATGGGAAAAAAAATGTTAAAAGCAGCACAATTTAATCAAATTGCCAGCTGCAAGGTGCCCATATAATCTCTTCTTTTGGCATTTTATTCCGAATTCAAAATCAAGAAGCTAAGCTACTATACACTCCCCAAAATGAGGTCTCACCGTCTTGCCATCTCTCTACTCTTCTTCTTCATTCTCAACGCCGCCGCGTTTTCGGCTCCGGCAGCCACTCCGGCGGCCACCACCTACACCGTCCAGATCGAAAGCATAATGCCCGAAACATTGGTGGCAACCTGCGACATAAACGGCCGTAGTCTCCCCACCCACAAAATCAAAATTCTCAAACAAGCCAACTTCACCGTCCACCTCAGAGACGACAAGGACGACGCGAAGACCATGACGTGCGACCTGCGATCCGGAGATAAACACGGGAAGTTCGTGATGTTCGACAGCCGGAAGTGGAACGTTTCCTCTTACTGTGCCCCCGGCGCCGTTTGCCGGTGGAAAGTTGTTTCCGAAGGGATCTGTCTTTTTGTGATGGCTGCTTTTGACTGTCTTATCAGTTATTATTGGACTTAATGTACTGTTAATATAACGTTGACCACTGTCCAGATGTTGTACCACAATTATTTGCTCTCATGCATTTAGAGTTATGTTTTTAAAATATAAATCATTTTATGGAAATCGTTTAAATACTGATTTTTATTTTAGAAAATGAGTCCATATTGTAAACAATTGCTGGTTCTTTAGCATTTAATCAAATTCGTTCGAAATTTAATGGTGAGCAAATTTATTTTTTTTAATAGCCTACTCACCTATTTTTTATTTTTTTTTGTATAAAATGCAGTTATAAGAAATCCATTCCGTGCATTGCACGGGTGAAAATATTAATTTTATTAATAGTAAAAAATGAAAAATAAAAATACCCGACTAGTATAGGAAATTAATTAATTGGTTGTTGTTTGTTGAGCATTAATTTTTTGAACTTTAATTATTTTCATATTAGAAATAAATCTTTACTTTAATTGTATTGATTTTTTCCCTTTTCCACATAAGCACTTGCCAATTTCGAAAATACTCAAACACCTTTATTATTTATAATATTTATTTAAATATTGATTGAAATTTGAAAAGAAGAAGATTAGAAACCATGGAATCTGGCTATTTTGCCCTCTCTCTACTGGTCATCATTCTTAACGCGTCGTTTTGGATTCCGGCGGCCGCTTCCGCCGCCACTTTCACCGTCGAGATCGAGAGCATAATCCGTAACGAATTGCTGGCAGCCTGCGACTTAGACGGCCGGCGTCTCCCCCGGCAGTCAATCCGATCTCTAAAAAAGGGCAACTTCACCGTGAACCTCAGACACGACGAGGACTACCGGACGCTGACGTGTAACCTGTTGGCCGGAGATAAACACGGCAGGTTCGTGTTGTTCGACAGCCTGGGGTGGGACGCAGCTTACTGTGCTCCTGATTTTGTGTGTCGATGGATGGTTGTTTCGGGAGGGCTATGCCTTGGCGATGATGTTTCTCAGTGTCATGTGGCTTATTATTGGCAGTCTTGATTACTTCACATACAATTATGTGGTCTCTTATCATTTGGTTATAATAAAAAATGTTATTTTTTGTTTGTTTACTCCTAATTAAGGTTTAAGTCTATGTCATGTAGTGATTCTCTCATATAGAAGGTCATGAGATCGAGTCTCAGTGGAGGCGGTATTGACTCTTTGTGTTTCAATGAACTGGCCGGCAGGCAGGGTAACAAGATCGACCGATTACTCATATCTACGTACAATTTTTGTTTTATTTTGTCAAAAAGGGCATGCATTTTCCATCACGTTAGATATCAGAAAAATATGCCCTAATATTACCGAAGTTAAATTGGTTAAGTTAGTTTGTTATGAGTCGGATTGGCCATTTATATCATGGACTAGGCACACATAGCATTATAAATGGACCTTAGATCGAAACGACAAGGTACATGATTCATACACGTAATTAAGGTACATAATTTCATAACACAAAATACAAAAAATCACAACACAAGATATATACACATGTTATATATTTAAGAGAAAAGTGTCAAATTGGCCCCCTAAGTTGGATGAATAGTGCAATTAGGCCCCCTAACTGAAAAAAGCTTCATTTAAGCTCCCTAAACCGGCAAAAAAGTGCAATTGAGTCCTAAATGACTTGTTTATCAGGTCAAATTCAGTTAGGGGGCCAAATCGCACTATCCACCCAATTTAGGGGGCTCATTTGATACTTTTCATTTTTTATTTTATTTTTCAAAACAAATATTTTTTATTTATTTCAGTTCAAAAAAAATATTTTTATTTATTATAAATAAAAAAATTAAAAAACAACCACCGACCGTTTAATAATTTGGTCCTACTGTCAAACTAATTTGTAGAATTCGTCCCCAAGTGTTGGCCATACGCATTTTTCGTTCCTAAGTTATAATTGATATTGCACTTTTTGTGCCTTTATTAATAAAACATTAGGGACGCAATTTACAATTTTAGTATAACTCACAGACGAATATGTTGGCATTGCATTTTTCGTTCTTTTGTACTCACTTCTCCTTTAGAGACGAAAAATGTAATTTTCTATTTTTTGTTTTTTTTTTAAATTATTTAAAATAATTATTTTTAAATTATTTAAAATAATTTTACAAAACTTTTTTAATAATATAAAAAAAATTATTTAAATAATGTTTTTAAAAAAAAAAAATAAAAGTCGACAGTCCTCAGCTGGGATTGCCGACTTTTGTTTGTTTTTTTTTTTTTTTTAGTTTTTGTTTTGTTTAAAAAAATTAAAAATTATTAAAATTATTTATAGAATACAAATTAATTTGACATTATGACTAAATGTGATACAAATTACAAAGTTTTGCACTTAATTTCAGTCCAAGGAGTAGTAACCTGATAAACAAGTCATTTAGGACTCAATTGCACTTTTTTGCCGGTTTAGGGGGCTTGAATGGAGCTTTTTTCAATTAGGGGGCCTAATTGCACTATCCACCCTACTTAGGGGGCCAATTTGACACTTTAATTATTCTTCAAATCTGATTTAGATACATAATTTATGTTCATAAGCATATAGAATTTAATTTCATAATATAAGACACAAAAATTCATAACCTAAAACACAATTATTAATTTATTTCATGTACAAAATTTATACTCGGTATAAGGATTGATTATTTTTGGTCCCCACCCTTAAAAAAACAAAAATAAAGCGAGATGAATATATATCTGTGTAATCCGTTACAATTACAAGTCTTAGCCGGGTAGTCTAGTTCAAATAGTAGTGAAGTACTCATATCTGGTAAGTGCTAACTAACAGCCATATATACACACACCCATATATATATTTTTTTAAACATTACAAATAATTCAATAAATCTTAATATAATGTATCATTTCAATACAATCAGCAACCAAATTAAAATAGGCTGAATACTATAAAATAGATTCTCTCATGTTTTCAGTCAAAAATTAGAGGACTCAATGTCAAAGACCTTTCTAGATAGGACATTGTAACAGAGTCAATATAAATAGCAAGAATGTGTTTGGAAACCTAGAAATCATTTTTTAGTGCTAGATGGATAACGCCACCCACCATCCCACCATCTACTCTTGTTATCTTACTAGTTATTGGAATCAATGAAATAAGGGAGATTTTTTTGGGTGAATGAAATCAAAATTAAGGGAGAAAAAAAATACACATTATCATTTTACTCGTTATTTTTGAACAATGAAATTAAAAATAAAAAAGTTATTGAAGCATTATTATGTTAAGAGAAGTGAATATTAGGTAGCAGATCAGATCAGAGTAGTAGATTATATTATGGCCAATAATAATTGACAAAACAGAAAGGAGCTACAAGGCATAACCCTTCTGGAACAACTCCCCATCGGCACACAGAATCGGGAGCACAGTAAGCAGACACGTTCCAATTTAGGTTGTCGAACATCACGAAACTCCCATGTTTTTGTTTATTGTCTCCGGATCGCAGGTCACACGTCATGGTCTCAAGCTCCTCCTCGTCTCTAAGGTGCACGGTGAAGTTGCCTGCTTTTCCATTTTTGATTTCCTGCTTGGGGAGACTGCGGCCGTTTAATAAGTTGCAGCCTGCAAACAATGTATCATCACCGTCCATTAGGTTTTGGATCTGGACGGTGAAGGTGGTGGTGGAGGAGACAGAAATTGAGGCGGCGTTGAGGATGAAGAAGACAAGTAGAGAGACGATAGCAAAATAACCAGACTCCATCATGACTACTTGGAATTTTTTTTTGAACCCATATTTATAAGCCAAAAAAAAAAAAAAGATGGGCATACCGCATACTGCAGTTGGCAAGTGAATGTGAAAGCAAAAACAAAGTCAACAATTCATTTAAAGTAAATATTTTTTATATTTCTAATTTAAGAGTCAATGCATTCTTTTTCTGATATCCATTAATTACATTTTTTTTATTACAAAAATGACTCCGTAATATTTATTATATGATGTGTTGTTGACGCTATAGTATATACCGAGCGTATATGATGAAACCATATGAATAATCAATTGCAAATGTATTTTTTTTTTTTAAAAAAAAAACATTGTAAATGTATTTAAATATGTACATTACTAGAGACGAGTAATTTTTGGTAACAATATAATAAATACGGAGAAATTAAATATTAATTAAGGAGTCATTTTTGTAGAAAACGTAAACGCGAAAGAAATCAGCAGACTTAGCATACTTTTTACAGCCCCCAGAAACGCCATTGTTCATTCTTTTCTTCCCCAATGTGGCAAGGCCCCTACTTGAAAACCGCCAGCTGCTCGATTTCTTCTAGAACATCTTGGAACAACCTCGGAGCCAATGGATCCTGGCTTCTGAATAGGTTATGTCGAAGTCTATGGCGTTTTCTTGTTTTCCCAGTAGGCTTTGAAGCCGTGACTATCTCATGAGGATCCATTGTAGAGTCCAAGAACGCATAGAGTTTTGGCTGAAAATTCACCATTTTGGACGTCTTCTATGAATCCCTTACCTTAGATAGGGTGATGCTGAAGTAGTTTGGTGAAAAAATAAACCGTGGATTCTGGGATCCCAGGGACATGCGTTATTAATCCATCCTCTAAGCTGTCTAGACAAGACCCGATGATTGCAGTCGGTTTTGGTATCCGATCACAGGGTACCCCGTAAAGATAACACCTTTAATATATTTATTATGTTAATTAGTTCACGTCAAATGCAACTAGACCACACAAAAATGATATATTTGCACAAAAAAAATATTATACCATTGTTTGTAAACCAAATGCACTGCTTTTAAAACATAATGATCTTTGCATTCGTGCATTTTCCATTTGCATCACTGCCTCTTCCTGGCGTTCCTCTGCACAAAAAAAGGGGCATCATCATATCAGAAATAAGAGCAAACGTTAGAAATTTTGATTACTAGCTTGGTTCTAACTAACCTGCCTTCTTGTTGCGCCATCCCGGTCGAAAGTGTGGACCGAAACCCAATGAAATCATTGAGACCATCACCAGAGGCGTTTGTTGGGACACGATCATCAATCCTATACATAACTTTGCGCTCACTTGGAAACCATATCATGTCTCCAAATTCGTGTTGGGAACCAAACACGCCCGCTTCATCCCCCAGGGTTGTGTCATCTTTCTCCACGTACGTGATGGACCGTTTGAACATTGGTTCCAGCTTCAACGTCACCTTTAATTTTTTTCATTTTGTTACTATGGAAAAAAAATATAATAATGCTACTTACCATAAACAGACAAAGTTGTAAAAAGAAAACAAAAATAGCAATGGCTTGTGGCATCAAGGATGTATTAACTCTTTGTGCTGATTGAGAAAGTAGTTATGAATTGTAACAAATTTTAGTATTCAAAAACAGCAACGGAAATTAAAGGTTTTGGAACAATAATGCATGGTACCTGTGAAATCACACCAAGGACTCCAAGGGAGACCCTAGCTGCATTGATCTCCGGGTCACCTTCTCCGAGTTGCCGGACGGTGGCGTAACCCTTTTCCGGCTCCGCCGGAGTTACTATCCGAATCTGAACCACATGATCATGAACGGCACTCCCTAAACCCCATAGTGTGCTCCCATGTGCTCCGGTACCCATCATCCCTCCGATTGTCAACCCCCACCAGTACGGCGAGTATGGCAATGCCAACCCCACCTTGGCCGCCTCGCTGATAAGTTGCCGGAGCGTAACTCCACTCTCCACTGTCATAGTCATGCTCCGGTCATCAACCGTTAATGTCCGATTCAGATATTTTGTACTGATGAGTAGGCCGTTTTCGCCGTCGGGGCACACCAGCTTGGGGATGCTGTGGGAGAACCGAGTGGCCACTTTCATTTTCCGGTTCTCCTTGGTTGCACCGGCGACGATGGCCACCAGTTCCTCCTCCGTCTTCGGTATACAACTTCCGCCGCCCGGCAAATGGCACGGTCGGGAAATGCGCCATAAGTGTTTGTGACGGTGCAATTATTTGCACAATTTATCGATCCTGAGGGGGGCTACAATCCACCAACACCACCACCAAGATCATGCAGATAATATAACCATTTAATATCGATCTTTCCAAACAAAATGGACGTGACAAATTACATAAATGAACAAATTAATTAAAAATCCATGATTAATGTTCGCAATTTGTACTTGATTAATTATATTTATGTCCCAAACAAAATGTTTGATCGACTAATGAAAAGTGAAAACTATTAATCGGTCATGTATGAACAATCATGAAAATGAAGGAAGCAAGGTTTATTTAAAAAAATTCTTCCATTTTAATCTGTTGGTTAAATTAAAAAGATAGCACTAATATTAAATCTTCATTTTGTACGCATAATTACGAGAAAAAAGGTGTATTTCTTATTTAGGAGTATTTATATTTGTTAATTGTTTCAATTATGCTTGTTGTGGAAAATTATAAACATTTTTATTTTATGACCATTGATATATCAATTTGACGATAATACCCCTAGATTTAACACCTATTAACAGAAATTTTAACAGAGGACTATTTGTGGTCAAAAATGAAAGTCAGAGGACCATTTGTGGTCGAATTGAAAGTCGAGGACTAAAAGGAGTACTACCCAATAGTCAGAGGACCATTTGTGGTATTAACTCTATTTGAAAATATATTTTCACTATACAAGAAATGTAATAAATCAAAATATACAATTTATTAATATAAATAATTACGCTACAATTTATTAATATAAATAATTACGCTACCATAATTTGTATTTCCATTATAACCTTATGATATTGACTCTTATTATTATTGTTATATATGTGTGTGTGAGAGAGAGATTTTTGTGCTTTGGCTAAAACGTACAAAACTTATTTTTCCTAAAAGTTATAGTTTGTTATTGACTTATTGTTTTTTTTTTTGGTAAATTTACAGGGTCTTTCTCTCCGTCCGTTTAACGGTCCGGGTCCACCCACGTTCGCTCCGAGAGGCACAGGAGCTGGCCCAGGGGGAATCGTCACTTAAGGAATTGAACCGAGTTCTCCCGAAATTCCTCCCCACAAAGAGAGCTCACTTGCCACTTGAGCTACCCCGCTGGGTTATTGACTTATTGTTTTGCTTGCATTGTAGGTAAACTACTACTTGCATTGTGCATAATAATTTTATTCTATACTATTTTTTATAATACATGGGAAATATGTGTTTGGCTAAAACAAAACTTTTTTTTCTCAAAATTTATAGTTTGTTATCTTTTGCTTGCGTGTAGCCGGTAGGTGAACTCATTGCATTGTGCATAATAATTTTATTGAGTTAATACTCAAAATGTGCATATATATAATATATATATATATATATATATATATAATGTGCTCTCCCGTGCGGTCACACACCACTCAATGTTACGAAATACACCACTCAATGTTAAGAAACACACCACAATGAAACACGCCATAATGTTAAGAAACACACCACAGTGCATATTTGTGTGGTGTGTTTCTTAACATTGAGTGGTGTATTTCGTAACATTGAGTGGTGTGAACCGCACGGGAAGGCACGGCCACACCTGAACATGACCTATATATATATATATATATATATATATATATATATATATATATATATATATATATATATATATATATATATATATATATATATATATATATATATTCGATTAATCCTTCCCTTTTTCTTTTTCTTTTTCTTTTTCTTTTTGGCTCTCAATTAGCTTGCTAAATGATAGTTTAGGTAGCTATTTCTTGAGGCTAAGTTGGGCTTGGACATCTCCTTCACAAGACCAGGATGGCCTGGTATTGATTGGACTAGTTTCATTCCGGGCGTCACGTAGGCCGAACTCGAATTAAGTTAGAAATTTTATTCTATTTTAATTTTTTGCTTGAACTATGATTTGCCATATTCAGATTATATACATGCAATTAACATATTATATATATTAACATAGTACGTTTTGTGAAGCGTACTGCAAATGAAGCGGCATATATTGTGGCGCATAAAGCTTTATGTAATCAGGGGTTTGAACTGATTGAGTATTTGGATAATATTCCTCGGTGTATTTCCTCTGCTATTTGTATGACTTTGAATTAATGAAAGTTTGTTTGGTTTTTTCAAAAAAAAAAAAAAAAACTTCGATCAATTAATAAATTATGTATATATTACAATGAAGATATTATGTATATCTACCTATTACAATTAGCGAATATTAATATTTATTGGATTAATAATATGATATTTAATTTTGAAAGTTATGGTGATGGAGTGTATAGTTTGAAGAGTACTTCAAAGAAATTTCCTTTTTCTTCATTTGTTTCTTTTCTTTTCCCTATTGAATTGCAATTCATATGGGGATGAGTGTGAATATAATTGCAATTCAATAAAAGACTAAATAAAATTAGGAAATTGCAATTCGAGTAATCCGTTACAAGTCGAGGTCGGGTAGTCTAGTTCAAGTAGCAGTGGAGTACTCATATCTGGTAAGTGGTAACCAATACCCATATATACACACACCCATATATTATTAGTTTTGTTTTTTGTTATAAATAAGAAAAAGTGATAAAAATTCCAGAAATTAAATTTAAAAAAAAAAAAAAAAGATTCCAACTAATTACACCAAGTTTAATTTTATACGTTAGCACTTACCACGGTCAAAAAATATATATATCCGATTGAATTGTTTCGTTCCAAAACCCCCCAACAATATCTTCAATTCGCTCTTGGAAAAAAAAAGATTTAGAGATNGCATTTTGAAGCTAGCTCGCTTAAGCAATACAATGTCAATAGGTCTGTTATTTATATATATTGAAAACCTTTCCCATTGGAATCAAATTACAAATAAACCCCCTATATATACATATATATTGAGAACTGAGATACGAACAGCGGGCAAATGATCGAACATCTATATTAATTACAAAGATTAACCAACTGTACTAGACCTACAGACTCTGGCTTTCTCATACACTTTTCCAACTCCACAGAAATACCCTTTTGATGGAGCACAATGAGAATCCTGTGAACAGATACACAATCCTTCAGAGGCACAACCTTCCTTTAGGATGACCAGTCCTTCTTTCAGACCCAAAACTTGGTCGGTCCAATCACTTGAGAAAAGCCCAGCTGGATCATACTTTTGTTTCACCTCCAAGAAATCAGCAGACTTAGCATACTTTTTAACAGCCCCCAGAAACGCCACATTTCTGTTCTTCCCCCAATGTGGCAAGGCCCCATACTTGAAAACCGCCAGCTGCTCGATTTCTTCTAGAACATCTTGGAACAACCTCGGAGCCAATGGATCCTGGCTTCTGAAATATGTGATGTCGAAGTCTATGGCGTTTTCTTGTTTTCCCAGGTAGGCGGTTGAAGCCGTGACGTATCTCATGAGGATTCCATTGTAGAGTCCAAGAACGCATAGAGATTTTGGCTGTAAATTCACCAGGTTTTGGACGTCTTCTATGAATCCCTTGACCTTAGATAGGGTGATGCTGAAAGTAGTTTGGTGAAAGAATAAACCATGGATTCTGGGATCCCAGGGACATGCGGTTATTAATCCATCCTCTAAGCTGTCTAGACAAGACCCCGATGATTGCAGTCGGTTTTGGTATCCGATCACAGGGTACCCCGTAAAGATAACACCTTTAATTAATTTATTATGTTAATTAGTTCACGTCAAATGCAACTAGACCACACAAAAATGATAATATTTGCACAAATTAAACAATAATTACGTACCATTGTTTGTCAAACCAAATGCAGCTGCTTTTAAAAACAAATTAATGATCTTTGCATTCGTGCATTTTCCATTTGCATCACTGCCTTCTTCCTGGCGTTCCTCTGCACAAAAAAAGGGGACATACATATTCAGAACATAATAAGAGCAAACGTTAGAAATTCTTGGATTACTACGTTGGTTCTTAGCTAACCTGCACTTCTTGTTGCCGACATCCCGGTCGAAAGTGTGGACCGAAACCCAATGAAATCATTGAGACCATCACCAGACGCGTTTGTTGGGACACGATCATCAATCCTATACATAACTTTGCGCTCACTTGGAAACCATATCATGTCTCCAAATTCGTGTTGGGAACCAAACACGCCCGCTTCATCCCCCAGGGTTGTGTCATCTTTCTCCACGTACGTGATGGACCGTTTGAACATTGGTTCCAGCTTCAACGTCACCTTTAATTTTTCATTTTCATTTTGTTACTATGGGAAAAAAAATATAATAATGCTACTTACCATAAACAGACAAAGTTGTAAAAAGAAAACAAAAATAGCAATGGCTTGTGGCATCAAGGATGTATTAACTCTTTGTGCTGATTGAGAAAGTAGTTATGAATTGTAACAAATTTTAGTATTCAAAAACAGCAACGGAAATTAAAGGTTTTGGAACAATAATGCATGGTACCTGTGAAATCACACCAAGGACTCCAAGGGAGACCCTAGCTGCATTGATCTCCGGGTCACCTTCTCCGAGTTGCCGGACGGTGGCGTAACCCTTTTCCGGCTCCGCCGGAGTTACTATCCGAATCTGAACCACATGATCATGAACGGCACTCCCTAAACCCCATAGTGTGCTCCCATGTGCTCCGGTACCCATCATCCCTCCGATTGTCAACCCCCACCAGTACGGCGAGTATGGCAATGCCAACCCCACCTTGGCCGCCTCGCTGATAAGTTGCCGGAGCGTAACTCCACTCTCCACTGTCATAGTCATGCTCCGGTCATCAACCGTTAATGTCCGATTCAGATATTTTGTACTGATGAGTAGGCCGTTTTCGCCGTCGGGGCACACCAGCTTGGGGATGCTGTGGGAGAACCGAGTGGCCACTTTCATTTTCCGGTTCTCCTTGGTTGCACCGGCGACGATGGCCACCAGTTCCTCCTCCGTCTTCGGTATACAACTTCCGCCGCCCGGCAAATGGCACGGTCGGGAAATGCGCCATAAGTGTTTGTGACGGTGCAATTATTTGCACAATTTATCGATCCTGAGGGGGGCTACAATCCACCAACACCACCACCAAGATCATGCAGATAATATAACCATTTAATATCGATCTTTCCATATAATTAATCATTATCGAAAATAATGCACGGAATAGAGTCTTAAATTAGAAATATAATAAGTAATTACTTTAAATGAATTATTGCTTCAATACGACTATATATATATATATAAAGTAATTACTTATTATATTTCTAATTTAATAAGGATGCTCTAAATCTGGAATGAATTTAAAATTTTTTGTTTCTGTCAATAAAACTATCATTTAGCAAGTTTATTGACAGCATCTCTAAATCTTTTTTTTTTCCAAGAGCGAATTGAAGATATTGTTGGGGGGTTTTGGAACGAAACAATTCAATCGGATATATATATTTTTTGACCGTGGTAAGTGCTAACGTATAAAATTAAACTTGGTGTAATTAGTTGGAATCTTTTTTTTTTTTTTTTTAAATTTAATTTCTGGAATTTTTATCACTTTTTCTTATTTATAACAAAAAACAAAACTAATAATATATGGGTGTGTGTATATATGGGTATTGGTTACCACTTACCAGATATGAGTACTCCACTGCTACTTGAACTAGACTACCCGACCTCGACTTGTAACGGATTACTCGAATTGCAATTTCCTAATTTTATTTAGTCTTTTATTGAATTGCAATTATATTCACACTCATCCCCATATGAATTGCAATTCAATAGGGAAAAGAAAAGAAACAAATGAAGAAAAAGGAAATTTCTTTGAAGTACTCTTCAAACTATACACTCCATCACCATAACTTTCAAAATTAAATATCATATTATTAATCCAATAAATATTAATATTCGCTAATTGTAATAGGTAGATATACATAATATCTTCATTGTAATATATACATAATTTATTAATTGATCGAAGTTTTTTTTTTTTTTTTGAAAAAACCAAACAAACTTTCATTAATTCAAAGTCATACAAATAGCAGAGGAAATACACCGAGGAATATTATCCAAATACTCAATCAGTTCAAACCCCTGATTACATAAAGCTTTATGCGCCACAATATGTGCCGCTTCATTTGCAGTACGCTTCACAAAATGTACTATGTTAATATACATAATATGTTAATTGCATGCATATAATCTGAATATGGCAAATCATAGTTCAAGCAAAAAATTAAAAATAGAATAAAATTTCTAACTTAATTCGAGTTCGGCCTACGTGACGCCCGGAATGAAACTAGTCCAATCAATACCAGGCCATCCTGGTCTTGTGAAGGAGATGTCCAAGCCCAACTTAGCCTCAAGAAATAGCTACCTAAAGGCTAAAACTATCATTTAGCAAGCTAATTGAGAGCCAAAAAGAAAAAAAAAAAAAAAAGAAAAAAAGGGAAGGATTAATCGAATATATATATATATATATATATATAGTCATGATCAGGTGCGGCCGTGCTCTCCCGTGCGACCGTGCGGTTCACACCACTCAATGTTACGAAATACACCACTCAATGTTAAGAAACACACCACACAAATATGCACTGTGGTGTGTTTCTTAACATTATGGCGTGTTTCATTGTGGTGTGTTTCTTAACATTGAGTGGTGTATTTCGTAACATTGAGTGGTGTGTGACCGCACGGGAGAGCACGGTCGCACATGAAATTATATATATATGCACATTTTGAGTATTATCTCAATAAAATTATTATGCACAATGCAATGAGTTCACCTACGCGGCTACACGCAAGCAAAAGATAACAAACTATAAATTTTGAGAAAAAAAAGTTTTGTTTTAGCCAAACACATATTTCCCATGTATTATAAAAAATAGTATAGAATAAAATTATTATGCACAATGCAAGGAGTAGTTTACCTACAATGCAAGCAAAACAATAAGTCAATAACAAACTATAAACTATTAGGAAAAAATAAGTTTTGTACGTTTTAGCCAAAGCATAAAAATCTCTCTCTCACACACACATATATAACAATAATAATAAGAGTCAATATCATAAGGTTATAATGGAAATACAAATTATGGTAGCGTAATTATTTATATTAATAAATTGTAGCGTAATTATTTATATTAATAAATTGTATATTTTGATTTATTACATTTCTTGTATAGTGAAAATATATTTTCAAATATATATAAACTGAAGCCCAACAAAACATTGTCCGTATACTTTCTCAAGCAAAGTCATATAATGGAAATACAAATTATGGTAGCGTAATTGTTTATATTAATAAATTGTAGCGTAATTATTTATATTAATAAATTGTATATTTTGATATATTACATTTCTTGTATAGTGAAAATATATTTTCAAATATATATAAACTGAAGCCCAACAAAACATTGTCCCTATACTTTCTCAAACAAAGTCAATATTGAAATATATATAAACTGAAGCCCAACAAAACATTGTCCGTATACCTTCTCAAACAAAGTCAATATTGACCCCACTGAGACTCGAACTTATAACCTACCATTTGAGAAAACGAAATCATACCGCTTGACCACAAGGCTTTTTGCTACTTTTTTTTCCCTTTAATTATGTGTAAACATTGATAACAACCATTAATATTCTGGACTTGACTTATTACAGAAAAAAAATTCAAAATTTTAATATAAAATGCCGATTATTATTCTTAATATATATATTGGTAAACTTACGAGGCGTTCCGGGTCTTTCTTCTTCAGTGTAATGGTCTGGATCCACCCGATTAATCTCTGCCCACTCCATCACATACATTAAAAAATATGAATGTCATAGTAGAATTATTCTAAAAATGCCGCACTATCTTCTCTTCTCTTAGCTTCAACCAAACATTGTTGATTGTAATACCAAGGTAGCTACCAATTTTAATTGAGAATTGAGATACAACAAGCAAATGCACATGTATATATGTTAACAAATTAATCACAAAGATTAACTTTTTGATTTTTTTTTTCTGAAAATTATTACAAAAATTAACTAATTGTACGTACTAGCCATTTACATGCACATGGTTCACAACGCACTAAAACTCGTGGTCCGTGGTATAAATTAAAGATTGATTACTTTTGGTCCCCATCCTAAATATAAGGATAGGTGAGATGAATATATATATCCGTCACAAGTTTGGATTGAGTAGTCTAGTTCAAGTAGCAGTGGAGTACCCATATTTGGTAAGTGGTAACCAACACCCATATATACACACACCCATATATTATTAGTTTTGTACTTTTGTTATAGATCAGAAAAAGTGATAAAGATTTCAGAAATAAAATATATATATATATATAAAAAAAAAAAAAAAAAAGATTCCAACTACACCAAGTTTAATTTTATACGTTAGCACTTAGCAGTGAGCACGCACAAAAAATATATATATTCGATTAATCCTTCCTTCTGCATCATATCTGCGCTGAACACACACACACACATATATATATATATGATGGAGGATTGTAGCCCCCCCTGGGCCCTGCGGTTCCCATAAATTGCGCAAAGAATCGCACCATCACAAACACGTATGGCGCATTCCCGGACCGTGCCATCTGCCGATCGAGCAGCGGACCGGAGATCGTAACCGTACCGGCCGAGTCGCCACTTTCATTTTGCAATTCTTTGCGCAATTTATGGGATCCTCAGGGGCCAGGGGGCTACAATCCACAACCACCAAGTAAGATCCATATTCGCTAATTGTAACAGGTACATATACATAATATTTTAATTATAATACATATATAATTTATTTACTGAAAATACTATACATAATCTGTTAATTGTATATATACAATTTGAATATGGTTCATCATCATGGTCTACAATATAACATTTAAACAAATCATAGTCGAGAGCGTGTAAATGGGTCACCCGAAGATGCATTTCCTTAAATTATGAGCAAATGAGACCAGATCAGACCACATAATTATTATAAAATCTCTAGATCGAGAAAATTGAAGTCATCAAGATAAGTAGTGGCTAGGCAGGTTAGGTTATGGCCAATAATAGATGACAGGGCAGTTAAAAAATTGAGGTGAAAGGCATAACCCTCGTGGAACAACTTTCCAAATGCATACATTATGAGGGGCACAATAAGTAGACACGTTCCAATTTAGGGTGTCGAACATGACGAAACTCCCATGTTTATCCCCGGATCGCAAGTCACACGTCATGGTCTCAATGTCTTTGTCGTCTCTGAGGTTCACGGTGAAGTTGGCTTCTTCTCCATTTTCGATTTCCTTCTTGGGGAGATTGTGGCCGTTCAAGTTGCAGTTTGCCAACAATGTATCGTCCATTAGGCTTCCGATCTGGACGGTGAATGTGGTGGTGGTAGTGGCGGAGATAGAATTGGCTGCCGGAATTGAAAATAAGGCGGTGAAGGTGAAGACAAGTAAAGAGACGAAGAGTGCAAAGCAATTGGACTCCATGGCCGTGACTTAGAAATTTTTTGGCTGCCTATATCTTCCTCTTATCTTTGTGAAATTTTAACCCATACTTAAGTGAATGTAAAAGGAACAAAGTAAGTAATAATTCATTTGAAGTAATTATTTACGGAGCGGAGGATTATATTTCTAATTTAAGACTCTATTCCGAGTTCGGCCTACGTGACGCCCGGAATGAAACTAGTCCAATCAATACCAGGCCATCCTGGTCTTGTGAAGGAGATGTCCAAGCCCAACTTAGCCTCAAGAAATAGCTACCTAAAACTATCATTTAGCAAGCTAATTGAGAGCCAAAAAGAAAAGAAAAAGAAAAAAAAAAGGGAAGGATTAATCGATATAAAATATAAATAAATATAATTATAATATATATATATATATATATATATATATATATATATAGGTCATGTCAGGTGTGGCCGTGCCTTCGCCGTGCGGTTCACACCACTCAATGTTACGAAATACACCACTCAATGTTAAGAAACACACCACACAAATATGCACTGTGGTGTGTTTCTTAACATTATGGCGTGTTTCATTGTGGTGTGTTTCTTAACATTGAGTGGTGTATTTCGTAACATTGAGTGGTGTGTGACCGCACGGGAGAGCACATTAATAATTATAATATATATATATATATATATATGCACATTTTGAGTATTAACTCAATAAAATTATTATGCACAATGCAATGAGTTCACCTACCGGCTACACGCAAGCAAAAGATAACAAACTATAAATTTTGAGAAAAAAAAGTTTTGTTTTAGCCAAACACATATTTCCCATGTATTATAAAAAAGATAGATATTTATACATAGTAGAGTTACTAAATGAAGCACTAGTATAAGGTAGTCAGTGGCAGACTTGTGGGACGGAGAATCGGTCACTAGTAGATTCCCTGCAGCTCCCTCAACGTGACCGGACTTAACGGCGAAACGTAATTCAAAAAAAACAATAAGTCAATAACAAACTATAAACTTTTAGGAAAAAATAAGTTTTGTACGTTTTAGCCAAAGCACAAAAATCTCTCTCTCACACACACATATATAACAATAATAATAAGAGTCAATATCATAAGGTTATAATGGAAATACAAATTATGGTAGCGTAATTATTTATATTAATAAATTGTAGCGTAATTATTTATATTAATAAATTGTATATTTTGATTTATTACATTTCTTGTATAGTGAAAATATATTTTCAAATAGAGTTAATACCACAAATGGTCCTCTGACTATTGGGGTAGTACTCCTTTTAGTCCTCGACTTTCAATTCGACCACAAATGGTCCTCTGACTTTCATTTTTGACCACAAATAGTCCTCTGTTAAAATTTCTGTTAAATAGGTGTTAAATCTAGGGGTATTATCGTCAAATTGATATATCTAATGGTCATAAAATAAAAATGTTTATAATTTTCCTACAACAAGCATAATTGAAACAATTAACAAATATAAATACTCCTAAATAAAAAGATACACCTTTTTTCTCGTAATTATGCGTACAAAATGAAGATTTAATATTAGTGCTATCTTTTTTAATTTAACCAACGGATTAAAATGGAAGAATTTTTTTAAATAAACCTTGCTTCCTTCATTTTCATGATTGTTCATACATGACCGATTAATAGTTTTCACTTTTCATTAGTCGATCAAACATTTTGTTTGGGACATAAATATAATTAATCAAGTACGAATTGCGAACATTAATCATGGATTTTTAATTAATTTGTTCATTTATGTAATTTGTCACGTCCATTTTGTTTTTATAATTATTAACTTAATGTTTATTAATGTTTGAAATTAATTATGTTGTCATATAATTCTAAAAAAAGAAGTAATCATAATAATATTAATCAATTTGACGATATTACCCCTAGATTTAACACCTATTTAACAGAAATTTTAACAGAGGACTATTTGTGGTCAAAAATGAAAGTCAGAGGACCATTTGTGGTCGAATTGAAAGTTGAGGACTAAAAGGAGTACTACCCCAATAGTCAGAGGACCATTTGTGGTATTAACTCTTTTCAAATATATATATAAACTGAAGCCCAACAAAACATTGTCCGTATACTTTCTCAAACAAAGTCAATATTGACCCCACTGAGACTCGAACTCATAACCTACCATTTGAGAAAATCACTTCATACTGCTTGACCACAAGGCTTTTGGCTACTTTTTTTTCCCTTTAATTATGTGTACTGTAAACATTGATAACAACCATTAATATTCTGGACTTGACTTTTTACAAAAAAAAAAATTCAAAATTTTAATATAAAATGCCGATTATTATTGTTAATATATATATTGGTAAACTTACGAGGCGTTCCGGGTCTTTCTTCTTCAGTGTAATGGTCTGGATCCACCCGATTAATCTCTGCCCACTCCATCACATACATTAAAAAATATGAATGTCATAGTAGAATTATTCTAAAAATGCCGCACTATCTTCTCTTCTCTTAGCTTCAACCAAACATTGTTGATTGTAATACCAAGGTAGCTACCAATTTTAATTGAGAATTGAGATACAACAAGCAAATGCACATGTATATATGTTAATTAACAAATTAATCACAAAGATTAACTTTTTGATTTTTTTTTCTGAAAATTATTACAAAAATTAACTAATTGTACGTACTAGCCATTCACATGCACATGGTTCACAACGCACTAAAACCCGTGGTCCGTAGTATAAATTAAAGATTGATTACTTTTGGTCCCCATCCTAAATATAAGGATAGGTGAGATGAATATATATATCCGTCACAAGTTTGGGTTGAGTAGTCTAGTTCAAGTAGCAGTGGAGTACCCATATCTGGTAAGTGGTAACCAATACCCATATATACACACACCCATATATTATTAGTTTTGTACTTTTGTTATAGATCAGAAAAAGTGATAAAGATTTCAGAAATAAAATATATATATATATATAAAAATAAAAAAAAAGATTCCAACTACACCAAGTTTAATTTTATACGTTAGCACTAAGCACTCACAAAAAGTGTATATATATATATATATTGGTTTAATCATATCCTTCCTTCTGCATCATATCAGCGCTGAACACACACACACATATATATATATATATGGTTTTAGCTATGGCGGTGCGTGTTATATTGTGTGCATGATCTTGGTGGTGGTGGAATATTGTAGCTTAGCCCGGCCCATGGCCGCAAGATGAAAGCGGCGACTCGACTTGGTTCTCCCACATCATCCCCAAGCTGGTGTGCGAACCGAATCGAGTCGCCACTTTCATTTTGCGGGTTGGTGTAATTCTTTGCGCAATTTATGGGATCCTCAGGGCCATGGGGGCTAAGGTACAATCCACCATTATCAATATCATTGTCCCACCTAAGAGAATTGTTATTGTGCTTCAACGAAAGGATCTTTCTGTAGAGAAATAATAAAAGTATATATTAGATAACTAGCTAGAGTGTATATATATATATATTCTAAGATTTGATCTAGTTAATCTTCGTAATTTGTTTCCATAGATGTTCATTTGCTGTATCTCTTTGTGAAATCGATAACATAAATATTATACACTACTATGTTAATTAGATGTATATATATAATCTGAATTAGGACATAGTTTGTTCGTGTTTATGATAGATCATGACCTACAATATAACATTTAAGCAAATCTATCATAGTCAAGAGCATGCAAATGGATCACCTCCTTAATTATGAGCAAATGAGACCAGATCAGACCACATAATGATTATAAAATCTCTAGATCTAGAGAATTGAAGTCAAGATAAGTAGTAGCTAGGGAGGTATGTTATGGCCAATAATAGATGACGGGACAGTTAAAAAATTGAGGTGAAAGGCATAGCCCTCGTGGAACAACTTTCCAAATGCATACATTATGAGGAGCACAATAAGTAGACACGTTCCAATTTAGGGTGTCGAACATCACGAAACTCCCATGTTTATCCCCGGATCGCAGGTCACATTTCATGGTCTCAATGTCTTTGTCGTCTCTGAGGTTCACGGTGAAGTTGGCTTCTTCTCCAATTTTGATTTCCTTCTTGGGGAGATCGTGGCCGTTCAAGTTGCAGGCTGCCAACAATGTATCATCCATTAGGCTTCCGATCTGGACGGTGAATGTGGTGGTGGTAGTGGTGGTGGCGGAGATAGAATTGGCTGTCAGAATTGAAAATAAGGCGGTGAAGGTGAAGACAAGTAAAGAGACGAAGAGTGCAAAGTAATTGGACTCCATGGCCGTGACTTAGAAATTTTTTGGCTGCCTATATCTTCCTCTTATCTCTGTGAAATTTTAACCCATACTTAAGTGAATGTAAAAGGAACAAAGTAAGTAATAATTCATTTGAAGTAATTATTTACGGAGCGGAGGATTATATTTCTAATTTAAGACTCTATTCCGTGCATTATTTCCGATTTTCATTAATTATGTTTACGTTTTCTACACAAATTACTCCTTTAATATTTATTATGGGACTAGTGTTTTACCCTGAAAAACTTATATTATCATGAATTTAAATTTTTAAAAAAAGTACTATATAATAATAATTTTGTGAAAATGGGCTTGTTGGGCTACCATGCCGCCTCCCTATTGGGTCTTGTGAAATTTAAAAAAAAAAATGACTTCAAGGCTCAATAAGCCCGCCGTAAAAATGTTTTTAAATTCGAGCCCATAACTCTCTTTTTAACGGTTAACACCGTCCATCAACGCCGGGTGGTTTCGCCGGTTGGGCCTCCTCTTTAGGTGGGATACAAAAATAGGCTGAAAAGAATTGGGATACAAATATGGGCAATACTACACTGTAGGATGCATGTTTACTTTTTTGAACATGCATCTTCAGAATGCATTGTTATCTTTTATAATATTTGTTACAAATTAAAATACTGTACATTGTACTTAGAGAATACGAAAAGAATACCGTATGTAAATACAAAATAATAAATATGCCCTGCCGCCGAACTTGTCGCCGCCCACCACGGTACATTCTAATTAACTAACAATCATTTAATGAGGACAACACTATTTTTTTCTCCTTATACATATATATACCATCTTTTTTTCCTTTTTTCATTTAAACTACAATACTGTACACATACACGTATCCTACATTCATTTTCTACCTTTAAACTATTTTTTTAAAAGAAAAGCTAACATGCATTCGCAGAATGCATTTGTTTTTAAGCAAACATGCATTCCATGAAAGTACTTTGCCCATCTTTGTTACCTTTTCAAAACCGGCATCTTTTTGTATCCCACCTAAAAAGCAGGCCCAACCTTGTTTATGACTCCATCAACGCCACTCATCCGGTGGTTCCGGTTTCCCGGCGACGGGAAATGATAATAACAAACGGAAAAGAAGTTTCGTGGCTGACTTTGTGTAGATGACAAAGCAGTACAAAACCAGTGGATTGTTTTTCCGGGCAGTACTCTTTGATCTTCACTTGCATGAATATGCCGTAGTAGTATGATTATTTCCGGCAATTTCGCGCGAAACTGCAAGGCGGTTTCCTTCACAATTACACTTTTGGGTTGCTTCATTATATCTTGCAGATGGGTATTTGGAGTTGCTCGATCTCTTGCTTACACTACCTGCAATTCTTGCTTCATCTTCTCTAAGGTACTACCCACACTATTTATGTTTCTTCATTTTTCTTCTGTAATTACAGGGAAATGGTAATTTAGTTTACATGTTGTAAAAAAGAAATAGTTATGTGCAAAGTTGTATGCTTTTTGAAAAAAAAAATAACTAGGGAAACCGTAGCTGATAAATCTTGACTTGTGACCCTAGCTGAGAAAGGAACCAATGAGATAAATAGTTTAGGTTGTCGTAGCTGATTGGCTCAAACTAATAAGGATCAGAGTACACTAAGAGATAAATCAGCTTAAGTTGTCCATAGCTAACCAGCTCAAACCAAGAAGGCCAATGTGCCACTGTGGAGTTGAACTTGTAACTTTGTTCTTATCAAGTCAACAACTTGATCAACTTGACTGGGGTTGCCCTTTGCCTTTTTTGCTTTTGTTAGTTAATTAGTTGTTCTAAGAAGGGATGAAGAACTTTGCCTTTCTGCTTTTATTGTGGTTGCAGACCTTTTCCTTTGATTTATCAGACAATTTGGTTTTCAGGGGTAACAATTTAGGTTGGAAATGCCTTGCATAAAAATGATTTTAATCTATGGGAGTATATTGGGGAGATGAATTGAAGAACATAAACATGGCCTAACTGATATTGAGTGTATATAGGGTTGGCAGTGGTGGAAATTCAATTTATAGGATTGTGCCTAGGTATTGAAGCCACTCTAAATCCTAGGTCAAACTAAAATTGATGAAACAACATAACTAGGTTGGAACAACCCTTTAAAGCACTGAATTTGCAACAGAAACCTCTTCTTTAACTGCTTACTTATCAGCTCACTCTCATTTTTTTTTTTGTGGTGGTTTTGCTTCTGAAATATTCGTTATATGAAACCAGAGGGCTTATTGTGCGGCATGGGAATAAAAATTCTAATACTTGCATTTTTAATATGGGATGTGGCATACGCATCTGGCTTCAATACGTCTGCTGATGGAACAGTGAGGGTTGGACTAAAGAGGCGAACTTTGGACCTTAACAGTTTAAAGGATGCGAGATTCTACAATAGTAATCAGTTGGATGGTAACATTAATTTGGGTTCTCCTAATGAACAATTTGTATATTTGAAAAACTATTTGGATGTACAATACTATGGGGAGATTGGCATTGGCACACCCCCACAACGCTTCAGTGTTGTCTTCGATACTGGAAGTTCCAATCTTTGGGTCCCTTCTTCAAAATGCTTTTTTTCCGTGAGTTTTGTTTGAAATAGTGGAATTATAGTTTTCACAACATGGACCGTGGTATAAGCAATGTTTCTATGCAGATTTCGTGTCATCTACATTCTAGGTACAGATCAAGACTATCGAGAACATTCACCAAAATCGGTAGTAGTCTGCTTTTGCACTAATTTCAACTCTGTTGTGGTTATATGACAATTTTTTTTAATGGTCTTGAACTATATAGATAGCTTAGTGAAATCATTCGTTCTAATGCTTATATGGGGTGTTTATGTAGGAAAATCTTGCAGAATTCCTTATGGCTCTGGGTCGTTGTCTGGGTTCTTTAGCCAAGACCATGTCAGGATTGGAGATGCAGTTATTGAAGACCAGGTTGCGTCTTGGTTCCTTGAAACTATAAGTTTATTATGTTTTACGTGGTTAAATGGGAGCTATGAACTGTAAATCTGTCTACCAGGTTTTCACCGAGATGACATGGGAAGGACTTTTCTCATTCTTGCTTGCACGCTATGACGGGATACTAGGACTTGGATTTCAGGACAATGCTATAGGCGGAGTAACATCAGTCTGGTATGTTGCGTGCCTCATCTGTGACTTATTCCTCAATATAATTGTTTTAATATCTGGCGTTACTTGTACAAACCGTATGTTTGCCCAATTCGGTGTTAATAGATAGAAACCTCTTTACTGAAATCTCTTTATATGCAATGGTTGCAGGTATAATATGCTGCTTCAGGAAACTGTTACCCAACCACTCTTCTCGTTCTGGTTGAATCCAAATCCGAAGTCGAGCATTGGGGGCGAAATTCTCTTTGGAGGTCTCGACTGGACTCACTTCAAGGGGGAGCATACATACGCCCCCGTTGCCAGAAATGGTTACTGGCAGGTAAACACGGCTGCAAACTAGATTCTACTTGGCTAGTTTTACTTCTTAGTTCTTAGTCCCACATGTTAATTGAATCGTACTTCAATTGAACTTTTCAGATTCAGGTGGGGGATATTCTTATTGGAAACAAGACAACAGGCGAGTTCTTTATACATCAGCATTGTACTATTTTATATATATGTGTGTGTGTGTGTAAAAAACGAAGAATTGGTGGTGTTTTTGACATGTTATCATGCAAAATTCCATCGACTTCTGAGTGCAGAACCGAAAATTTCTTTCAGGTTTATGTAAGGATGGCTGTGCTGCCATCGTGGATACAGGGACATCGTTTCTTGCTGGTCCAACTGTATGCACATAATATAGATCACTGTTAAATCATCTTGTTAGGCTCTAGATTTTTATTATTATTCTTACCATATTAGCTCGTTTTCAGACGATTTTGGCTCAAATTAACCACGCCATTGGGGCAGATGGAATAGTGAGCTGGGAGTGTAAACACGTCGTCTCAAAGTATGGAGATTTGATATGGGAACTCATAATCTTAGGGGTAAGTAAGCCTTGTTCCACATCCTACACTCGTAGTATTCGTTCTTCTTCTCGATCAAATCACTCAAAAAGAGTATCCTCGAATGAGCACTATATCTATATGCTGGCCTCTGTGCTTCATATCGTGCTTCTTATCCCTGCAGTTCCAACCTGATTCGGTGTGTTACAGAATCGGGCTTTGCTTCTATAATCAGAGTGACGACGGTGTCAGGTTAGCTTCTTCTTTCTCCTCACCTATGTTACCTCTCTTATCGAAATCCAATACAACACATGAGATCAAAACTCTGCAGCCGAGGTCCTGAAATGGTACGAAAAAGTTTAAAGCTGGAGTCTTCAGGAGACGAGAGAGCTTTGTGCACGTTCTGTGAGATGACGGTTTTCTGGATCAAAGTTGAGCTCAGGAAACAGAAAACCAAAGACAAAATATTCAGTTATGTCGACGAGGTAGAGTTTCTGTTTCTGTCCCTGAACAGCACAACAGGTTTTCTTAATCATAGTTTTCAGCTAACATTAGCCATCTAATAAGTACTAATGCATCTTATATATGATCCTATTCGATCTGTGCTGTGTTGCAGCTTTGTGAGAAGCTTCCCAATCCACGAGGAAAATCATTCATAAACTGCGACAATGTCTTTAAACTGCCACATATTTCAGTTACCATAGCCAACAAAACCTTCCCCCTCGCTCCACGTGAGGTAATCCTTTCCCCTTCTTCATATGCCTCTCCGTGAACTATAAGTACTTAACCTTTAATTTCCACTATGGGATTTCGAAACAGTATGTCATCAGGATTCAAGAAAACCGAACCACTTTCTGTGTTAGCGCATTCGCGCCTTTGGATGTGCCCCGTCCTCAAGGCCCTCTCTGGTAATTACTCTTCGCTATTACCACAACTATTACGACGAAAAAATGCAGAATAGACAGCTTTGATGCTGTGTGAGATTTGGCTTTAATTTGCAGGGTTCTGGGAGGGGCATTCTTGAAAGCATTTCACACTGTGTTCGACTTTGGGAAGATGCAAATCGGGTTTGCACAGACTGCATAGAACAGATGCTTGGCAATGGAGTTTTAATTTAATGGTTAAGATGTGATGCTTGTATAGGTGTATATACAGTTGCATTGTAACTGTATGACTTGTGGGAATAATTGTGCTTGTGAAAATTAAAAATAATCATGTATATAGGTTTTGCTCAGCATTTTGGCATCTGGAATTGTAAGACAATTGTGACTAATATGAATAAAGTTTCACAAATTAAATCTTCTAGTTTAGTGAAGAAGAGCATGATCAATGCTTGCATTAATGGTTGATGAATATATGTCCGATTGGCCCAATAATAAGCTTAATTGTTAGCATTTTGAATGACCGATTCGAGCATAACTGATTGAGAGATATATTCTGTTCATAACTACTTTTTCAACCTACTGAAGTATAAAAAGTCAGTATTGTCTCCATTGAGACTCGAACGCAACTGGATGTCACTTGACCACAAGGTAATTTGACTAGAATATAGAGTTTTAATAATAATAATAATAATTTAAAAAAAAAAAAAAAAAAAAAAGTGAACGGTTTATATGAAGTTAAAATATAAGTGGTTATGAGTTACACTCATATATATATAGATTGATGTATTCAAGTGGATTTGAAGATACATGCGTCAGCAAAGTGACGTAATCTTAGCAAGAACGGACTGCCGTGATTCCGCCAGATCAGCCGGCGCTGCAAGAATATTCCGGCCGGGAAGAAATGCCGAAGGTTTCAAAAATGGGATCGGCGGCGAGAACAAATGGTTGCAGATTATTATGCGGTGTGTTGGCGGTGTTGCTGCTATTCATCAGCCGGATTCCCGTCCTCTCCGCGCTAGCGGTGACCGTAATCGACGTGGAATGTGTGTACGAGTACGTCCTCTACGATCACGACACCGTCTCCGGGAACTTCGTCGTCGTCGATCACGACATCTTCTGGAGCTTCGATCACCCCGGCATTGATTTCATCGTACGCTTTTGTCGCCCACCCTTACGTTGCATGCTTTACTTTTAATCAACCCCTAAAAGTTATGGATGAGTGAAACATGATTCTTGTATCAGAAAATCATTACGGATTAGATGAAATACCCAGAAAAATGATGACAGATTGAGTGAGGCATGAATTTTTATCAAAAAAATCGTGATAGATTAGATGAAATACCCTGAAAAGTGATGGCTGATTGAGTGAGACATAATTCTTGTATCAGAGAAATCGTGAGAGATTGAATGAAATATCCCAAAAAGTGATAGCTGATTGAGTGAGGCATGATTCTTGTATCGGAAAATCGTGACAGATTAGATGAAATATCCGGAAAAGTGATGGCTGATTGAGTGAGGCATGATTTTTGTACCAGAAAAATCGTGACAAATTAGATGAAACGTGATTTTTGTACTAAAAGATTAAGGGTTTGATGATTTTTAGTAATTATGATCTCTAATGTGTTTTGATTTGGGATTTGTAGGTGACAGGACAAGCAGGGAGTATTGTTCTAGAATTGAAGGGAACAGCTGGGGATAAATTTGAGTTTAAAGCTCCAAGAAGTGGGATGTACAAATTCTGCTTCAATAATCCTCATGCAACACCAGAAACAGTGTCTTTCTACATTCATGTTGGCCACATCCCCAATGAACATGACCTTGCCAAGCATGGTTAGTTTGTCCATTTCTTTACATCACCCACTCTAGATGAATATATGATATTGACTTCAAAATCCATATATGATTCTTTAATTTTGTTCAGAACATATTGACCCCATTAATGTAAAGATTGCTCAACTGAGGGAGGCCCTGGAATCAGTCACGGCGGAGCAGAATTATCTCAAGGCCCGCGACTCTCGCCATCGTCACAGTAAGATCAGATCAGATCCTTAATTGAAAGATGTGTTATGTCTTAACACAGTCACGTAAATAATCCGAACATGTTATTAATGTTTAATGTTCCTATTTATGCAGCAAACGAGAGTACAAGGAAGCGTGTAATCTACTACACAATTGGAGAGTACATTCTGCTTGCAGTTGCCAGTGCACTGCAAGTCTTTTACATAAGAAAACTGTTCAGCAAATCAGTTGGATACAACCGGGTTTGATCAAACCTTCCCAATCCACTTTCTTTCGCTTCTTGAGAAGTCGAGAATCAAAATAATACTTTATACAAGAACTGGTTTACTCGGTGCACACCTGTGTACTGACTGGTTTTCGTAAATTTTGCCCAAACAAATTGTATTTTTTTTCTCTTTTAAACAAATCCACTTGTGTATGTGGTGGTGGGTTAGGCAGATTCCTACCTATATTTATTAGGTAAAGAGAAACAGGTTACGAGCATAGATATTAGGGATCAGTGTAATAGTCAAGTATAGAGAACAATGTAACTAGCTTTTATCCAAAAGTTAGTGAAATTTTGAAGCTAATAATAATGATTTTGGTTTGTTGAATGTGTTCATGGCTTCATGCTAACATTTGCCGCATTTGCTCATCCTCAAAAGGCAAAATCCTTCACCCTCATACTTCACGTCCCGATCTAACATGATTTTTTCTTTTGAGTACTATTGAAAGACTATTGCTTCGTGTCCATTCGAAACTTATCAACAACCTTGTTTCCAACATTCTTCGTCTAATATCGGCAAATTATAATATGGACCAGGGTCTACCTTGCATTGTAAATCCTGGTCCAAAAATAACCTTCATATTCTGTATCGTTACAGAATTTTTGAATTAAAGTTCAAAATGCAATCTAAACCATGATCCATGGTATAACGATTTTCTAATATCTTATTGGGCCAACATCAATACGGGCTTGGGAGCTGATTTCAATGGGCCCAAAAGTTAGTGGGCTGGGCCCACGTAATCTGGGGCACGTGATGCGCATCTACACCTAGAAATTTTGTCGGGATCTATGAGGGGAGACTTTGACTTTGTATGACACGTCATCCATACCCGACAAAATTATTCGCATGAATTTTAGGGAAAAATAAATTTTTTATTGCGATAATATTATTCTGACTACTTGGCCTGTGGGCCTGTGTCGAGTGGCCACGCAATAGGTTCTAAAGCACCGTTTGGATAAGCCATACCAGTAGACAGTACTACAGTAGTACCATTTGGACTTTGAAATTCCAAAAATACCCCCATGGTACTTGTCAGATATTTTGGCTTACATTTCAATCCATAAAAAAAACTTTTATATAAAGACTATATGTATAGTGAAAGACTATACCTCTTGATTTTAATTGTAGTATCGTTGAAAGACTATATGTATAGCGAAAAAATCTTTTTTTTTAATGAGTTTGTCCATTAAATTTAAGTATCTATCCTTAAATGATTGAGGATTGAATCCATGTTAACTTTGCAATAAATTATAAAATAATTTTTAAATTAAAATTATCTCACCTATTATTGACAATTAATTGAAAAAGCTAATTTTAAGCAATTTAATAGGAAATGTTTATCCAATTTAAATTAAAAATAATATTATTTAGATAAAATGTTATCCATTATTTTAACATGTGATGAGTGTCACAAATCTTTACATCCATTAAGTATTTGTGTATTGACAATTAACCATTTAATGAAGATATTTTGCAACTCTTACAAATGTACAATGAAACTTGAATAAAGTTGATTCACAATTATCACCGGAAAAGGGCATTTCTGGGAGTGAAAGTTCATGCGATTGTTGTTATAACTATCTTTGTAGAAAAGTGCAATAAGGCAAAAAGCTCTCCTTCATCCAGTGTGTTCCGGTATTTCTTCTACGCTGCAAAAACATAGACAGAGACATAGACATATACGGTGCGTGATTCGATCGATCAATCGAGGATGTTAGCTGTGTTCAACAAGGCGGTGGCGAAGAGCCCAGATGCTCTTAACATCCCCAACAATGAATCTGCGGTCTGCGCTCTAAAAGATGGATTTTTGGCTAAGAAATTCGCCTCCACCCACTCCGGCGCCGTCACCATCAATCTCGGCGATTCCGGCTTCTTGAACTATACTTCTGTTCGTCAAAATCCGCTTCTTCCCAGGTCCATAAATTTCTCCATTACCTTTTTCCTCAAAGTTTCATTCTTGATCTGATTTGTTTTGATATATTAGGATGATAGCATCTTTTTTGATGATTTATGGAGCTTCTGATTTTGAGGCTTTATAGATCTTGAATCTGGATTTACTGAGAGGTGTTAGGTTTGGATGGTGGGTATTAATGTCTGACATAAACAATGGTTGTTTGTTCTCCCTGTTAGGTTGTTCTCCGTTGTGGATGATATATTCTGCTTGTTTCAAGGCCACATTGAGAACGTGGCGCATCTGAAACAGCAATATGGGCTGAACAAGACTGCAAATGAGGTGATCATTGTCATTGAGGCATACAGGACGTTGAGGGACAGGGGTCCTTACCCTGCTGATCAAGTTGTGAGAGATCTTCATGGAAAGTTTTCCTTCATCGTCTATGACAACACATCAAAAGCTACCTTCATAGCTGCTGTGAGCTTTTTCGCCTGTCCTTTTGTCATGTTTATTACATTCTCAGGGCCGGATTTTAGGGCGTGCAAGACGTGCGACCGCACAGGGCCCCAAAATTTTGGGGGCCCCTAGTCCAGCCCTGGCCTAACAGTTAGTATATGTATTTGTGAATATATTGGTTCAAAATTAGGTTTTTTTGCATTTTTCTCTTTGCAATTTTTCTTCAATTCGAAGTTTATTTATACTTTGATAGGGCCTTACTTAGTTATTAGCACAAGGCCCCACAAATCAAAAAACCGGCCCTGTACATTCTTATTGCAGTAAATATTGTGCTGAAGCGCTTTGAACTGTGCTGATCATGTTGTTTCCCTTTTGCAGGATGCCGATGGAAGCGTGCCCTTCTTCTGGGGTACTGATTCTGAAGGCCATCTTGTTCTCTCTGATGAGGCTGACATTGTGAAGCAAGGATGTGGGAAGTCTTTTGCACCATTTCCCAAGGGTATTTCTTACACACTATGCATTCAACCCATTCTAATTGGGCCACTACATAGTTTCTATACTAATTATAGCACTAAATCATGTGGGAGCCCTTAAACTATACTGTGAGTCTGTGACCCATACATTTCTAAACATGGTTTTCATTTAAACTGGCTGGCCTATACATTTAAGCTGACAAAGTGATTGAATGTTGGAGTTTGTACACCCATTATATTCCTCTCTTGTTACACCCCATGGTAGTTTCTATTCTTTAGAATAGATCAATAGAATACTCAAGTGTCTTTTACTGTTTTTGTTCTGCTCAGGATGCTTTTTCACCACTTCTGGAGGCTTAAGGAGTTATGAGCACCCTCTAAATGAGTTGAAGCCAGTGCCAAGGGTGGATAGCTCTGGTGACATGTGTGGTGCGACCTTCAAAGTGGATGCAGAGTCTAAGAAAGAGGGAACTGGCATGCCTAGAGTTGGAAGTGCGGCTAACTGGTCTGATAACTACTAAGCTGGCCAAATTTCCTTCACAAAAAGGCTTGCACCTTGGTTTCCCTTTTGTTGTCCCATTTCGAACTTTTGTAAACCCCCAGTGAATTTTATGGTAGTAGGAATTGTTAGACTATGGCAAGATGTTTCGTGTGGCTATTGGTGAATGTTTCATGGTGAATACATTCAAATAAGCTACACCAGTTAAAGGCCATTTCTGATGTTTAAGAAATATGTCGAAAATAAGAGTGAAATGTGTGCTGCTGATATGTTACACATTTCCTTTGACAAACAAGGCTTACTGTTTGATGTAAATCTAGAGTTCATAGAGTGAAGACACTTGTTTACATGCATTTTCTTTATGCCATGATCCTGTTTGAGATCATTTAATCTAAGCATCAGAGTACAAATTTACCAGTTCTGTTGTGCTATAGTAGTAGGTATGACTGACAGGATTGATATAGATAATCAGAATATAAGAAGAAATTGATTGGCAGGAGCTCAGTTGTTGCAGCAAGAAGGAAACCACAGCTAGTTTTCAGTCCTTGACATCCGCAATTCCACCTGGAGTTATCTGAAAAACGTGGTTTTCTGTCAAGGAAACTTACTAATAGTCTGCTCTATGGATTTTGTGGCATCAATTTGGTGTGATGGACTTAACTTAATTATGACACCCTTATAAGAAAAATTCAGAATTAAACATTTAACAGTGGAAGGATATTGCTTCATTCTCAGGAAGATTTGGTGCATCAAACACCTTGCATACGCGTTGTTCTCCTTTTCCCTTCCTGAACATTAGCCTTATTGTTGCAGCATGAGCAAGTACATGCCCTCCTGCTGGCTTCTTTGGATCTGATATGAAGACACCACCTCCTGGATCAGCAATTACTGCACTCACAAATTAAATTGCATGTTTTAGCAATATCTGTTAGTAGCATAAAAAATATGGCTATATCCTGATGAAAACATAAACTGTGACAAACAAACACATATACATGTATAAATTAATCAGTTTCAAACTTTCAGCAGGGAACAATCCCCCTCAAAAAGGATTTAAGGAAGCATCAGTTACTCAATTGGCATGCTCAAAATTTGCTTCAGACTAAATGGCTTACCTTGGTTGGTCATATAAACAGCAACATTAAATTCCTCAGCAATTTTTGTCAATCTGGAGAGCATCTGAGCCAACTTTTGCTGGAAACAAAACATATCCAAACAGGCATCATACTCTGAAAGAATACAACATATAAAGATGCTACTGAATCATCTTAAGTTATATCTTTAGTACCTGGCGTTCTGCAAGTTCTCCTCTTCCTGTGAAATCCACTCGAAACAATGCAATTACCGAATCAACAATCTGCATTTTCATTTGAAACATATGAGCCAGCTATTACCAGTAATTACCTACATTAATGAAAAATTGAAAATTTTGACATCACCAGAAGCCTGAATGGTTCTTCAGCCATTTTTGCTGCCAGACCAAGGAGTAGGTTGTATTGGTGCTCATATGTGTATGCACGAGCATAAATGATCTTGATGTATCATGGGATATAAGATTGAATAACAAGAAAAGAATTCAGTATTGAAACCAATTTAGTTGGTGCAGAAGTAGATGAAGTTGCCAATCATGATTAGACAATAAAATAAACAGAATAATTTGATTTACATTGTCAAGAACAGCTCCGGCATCCATGCCAAATCTTTCAGCAATTGGCAGAATACGATCAGGTCGGCTACAAGTGCATATAGTTGAGGAAGAAGAAAATACTAAATGCACCATCTTAACTTTAATACCAAAAGAGACAAGTACAGAAACAATCAACTAGGATACAAAGTTCCCTCTGTGTCTATATAAGCAACCTTTCCATTTCCTCCTTTCATGCTAGTAGGGAGCTGTAGCAGGATAAGAAAATGAATGAATTCACTCAGGATCAAAATCTTACTGTTGGGACTAAGATATAGAGTTTCATGTGGAGAAGAAGCAAACCTGAGTAGAAACACACAGAGTATGAGCAAGTTGTGTCTTCCCAGATCTGAACAAAATGTCCATTGAGCAAGGGGTTAGTTTACTAGCACATCTTTAGTGAAATTTCCAAAGTTTAGGGTCAATAATCACCTGAATTCCCCGAAAGCTTCAGTAATTGCAGAAGTTTCTATCCCTCCTTAACAAATTCAAAAGGTAGAAGACCCTCAAAAAAGTGATCAAGTGATTTGTATTACTGTGGTAAAACATTTGGAACAAAATCAGATAGAGTTTATGAAAGTTTTACCTCCTAAGAGTTCATCAAGAGCCTGGCTTCCAGTTGTAACATGAACTACTGACTTTCTCTGCAATAATACAGTGTTTTTTTAATGTCAATGCAGAACTAAGCATTACAGTTCCTATC
This sequence comes from Ipomoea trifida, assembly GCA_003576665.1. Classification (NCBI taxonomy): domain Eukaryota; kingdom Viridiplantae; phylum Streptophyta; class Magnoliopsida; order Solanales; family Convolvulaceae; genus Ipomoea; species Ipomoea trifida. The sequence goes on from CP025656.1 coordinate 21,213,174, forward strand.
ATCAGGAGCAATTCAATTTTTGAGAGAAGTCTTATTTGCAAGCTCTAATCAAGCAACCCTATTTCATGTAATATTGCTAGGCCACTGAATTTAGGTTTAAAAGGAAATACAGGGCTTACTTTAAGTAGAGCATCACTCCCTGTGATGTAACCAAAGTTCTGGAAAGAATAGCAAAAGAGAGAATTGAGTACGTGCAGAAAATGAAATATGAAAGCATGATGCGAAATTTGACAATTTTGGCAATCAGGAAATGATATCCTAACCACTATCTTCTCTGCAGCTTCACAGATCTTATCAACTTTTGCCTCAGATAATCCTTTGATTCCTGTCAAGTTCTGGAAATAACAACAGAATTCTAGTTTTAAAATCAAATAATGGACAGTGACAAGTTTCAGAAGAGGAAACAGCACTTTTACCTTTTTGGTGTGCATCATCAATCCGTTGCAGGTATAGATACCTGCATCCTGAAGCTTCTTCACATCCCCAGCATTAATTCCATGGGATGTCACTGTTTAAAAGGTCAATAAATTCAATAATGAACTGAATCGGATAACAAATTCAATAAAGTAAAATTCCAACATTTAGCACAAGGTAGTGAAGCTTCAAATTGCACAAGACTTCACATAGAGTGACATAGAATGAGCTTGAAAACAAACAAAACACAACAGTTGATATTCAGCAGATATATAGAAACTTCACATTTTATATCAGAAAAACAATGCCAGGGAATTTGCTTTTGGATTTAAACTGCAATATGACAGTTACGTTCAACCACATCTCTTGGACATTAGGTATGATAACATGAATCACAAACGAGGATAGTTCGGCAGTTTATTGTGAGAAATTAGAATGCAAATTCAAAATCAATAGAATTTTAAGTTTGAACAAAAATTAAATAAAAGGCTATAGAATATCTGTACAGCTAAAGAAACAGTAGGATCTGAAAAATTACTCAATTATCTGCTCGAAAATGAAAATAATACAGAAGTTTGAACTCGTTTCGAGCCTATCAATAGTGAAATAGTGTACTAACAGATTATTCCTGTACAGAATGAATGAAATCATGTACTTCACTAATTTCAGTAGCCAAAGTGCATTACAGAAGTGAACTGAGTTTTTAAAATTTTTGCAAGTCATAACTCATGCCAGTTCCTCCAAAACAAAAAGCAAAAAAAAAAAAACAGAAAAGAATAGAGAGAGAAGCTTGATCACATATTTAACTTATCGGCATTCAACAGGATCATCCGTGATGTAACTCGAAAAAAAAACAAACAAAAAACAGAAGAAAATTATTAACTAACGGAAACTGATCAAAATTTTGAACAGGAACTCCGTGAACAAAACCAGAACGATCCTACTCCACAAAATCGAGCAGAAGAGAAGGAAGCATAAGTTACATTTATCAATAGCTTCGAACAAGTCTTCTTCATCGTCGATCTCTTCTCGCTCCACAATCTGGAGCTGCTCTTCAGGTCTGAAAACCATAAAAACCAGACCAAAAATAAAACCGGAAATCGTCAGTTCACCTTCACATGAATTGAAATGCAAGAGATATTGAAGTTGCAGAGTGTAATTTAGGATTCAAATATTACTTGAACGCTAGCATTTTCGATTATCTCGCGTTTAGAGAGAGAGAGAGGACTGAAATTTGAACTTTTTGGAGAGTGAAGTTGTTGCTGGAAAAATGGCGCGGCCTTTAGGATTGTAGGTGAGATTATGAAAGTGTGAAGATGATTTTGCATTTGGGCGTTCTTATATGATGCTATTGGCGCCTTGGCGGTTACTTGAGATTTGATCGCCTGCTGTTGCGGAGGCAAGGAGTTATTTGAAAATTGAAATCGTACACTTAAAAAAAAAAAAATAATAATGAACATATTTATATTTCAGCCCCCAAAGTTTGGAAAAATTAGACACGAGTAATTGAGTAAATAGTTTAGTAAACATAACAATTTGATGGTCAAATTGGGTATATTTGTAACATTTAGCCTGTCAATTGTCTTCTTTGTAAAATTCATCCATTGTCCAGGACTAGAAACCCAATAAGGCCCAGGCCTAATTCAATTTTGCTTCTGGACCTGTTGTAATTCCCTCTCGCGATTTTTTTGTGCTTCTTTGGTTCTTTCCAAGTATATATTAATTAATAAATAATTTTTTCATACATTAAAAATAAAATATCAACATAGTAAAATGACAATTTATTAATGATCTACATTGCATTGTGAACTATAATTCACCGAATAATTTGTCACTTTTTTTTAGCATTTGCTATAATTTTATATTTATAAGATGCACATACGTGATAAAAAAAAGTCTTTCACAAGGAGAGGCAATCCCAACTAAATTGGGTCAGACAGTTAACATAGTAATCACAAGATTTTAAACCCTTTTCTATTTAAGCCGGTAAGCTAATTATGATAATCTAAATTGATTTATTTCCTTATGCGGTCCACTCGGAGTAAATGTGAGAAAAATGATTTACCAAATCCGGCAATTGGATATGAATGCGTAATGCGTTAAAGATTGATTGGATGGGCATAAAGGATGGAACTTTAATTTACGTTATGAAAAAAAGCAAATTGTAAACGTTAACACGTATTAGGTGGATCCGCTAATAAGGGATCGGAATATATTAGTCCATAGAACATTGCATCAATTCATTGCATGCATTTGAGAAGTGTTGATTAATTATTGGCCTAATCATAATACTAATCTAAACAAAAGTATCTTCCTAATGACGGACAAACTGCATATATATATCCGAGAATTGAACAATCCATGGAATGTGTTCCTGGGAATGATCGAGATTAACACTATGGAAATATAATTGATTATTCGTTTCTTTTGTATATAAAAAGTTAAAAAGTATATACTCCGTATTAAATATATATGGGGCACCTTAAATAGATGATATTAAAAAAAAAAAAAAGAAGAAGATTATAAATAATTTAGGAACTATACATTACGAAATGTGTAGAGGGGGCGAGGGGATAGTATAAAAATGGGTAGGTAGGTAATGATGATTTGATTAATAGCAAGCCTTAGCACATTATTATAGGGTTACAAACAATCAAGTTCGGAAGCCTTTGCTAAGGTCGAGAAGTATATTAAAGTTTGTGAGTCAAAATTCCCCTCTAAGGTGTTGGAGCCCAGTTTTTATAGTGTTGCAAGAAAGAACACATATTGGGATTGATCTCGTTGACACAGCTGATGTGGTATTCGAACAATGGCCAGTCAAGTCGGTCATGCATGACATGTGTTAGCTCTGATGTGACTTAGGCTAAAGAGAGGATTGAATAGACATTCTGGAAACCAAGGCCTTGAACAGGCAGGTTGGCATGCGCTTAGATAAAGGCGAATAAGGTTAACACAATGGTATACGCACACCGTATATATATCTAATTAATCACAATCACCCACCATAAAATTCAATCCGTCCCATGTTTTCAACTTTGATCCTCATCACTAAGGAATTTTGTCACTCCTTTTAGTTGATGTTAACCGCATTGCTCAACTTAAATCTTTAAGTTGGTGCAATCGCTTTCCTCGGTCGTATTCAAAAAATTTATGTTAAAAGAGGCTAAGGTAGAATCAAAGTAGGGGAGAATTTGAAGGAATTATGATTAATGTTTGGTGAACTCCTCCAAATGATTGTCTCTATCAGATCACATACATTATATGTATGTGTGTGTAGACACCAGCTGGCACCCCCTTGCAATGCTATGTGCTCAATTAGTATTCAACAAATGGCGATCCTGGAATCTGCAAATGCAATTCACAGTGAATAAAGAAGATGAAGAATGTTTAATTAAATTATGATCACACTATTATAATTTTGGGGGGAATTGAAGATGCTCTTCCCAATTCTTCTTTTGGCCCAGCCCTTCTTGCTATGCAACACCTATCAACTACCCATGCAAAACAATTGGTCCCCTCTTTATGCCCTGCCCTACTTTGTCCAAAAGATCGAATTTCACATCCAACACTTTTGATGAATGATTTTATGTTTAAATATACATAAAATATTCACTTTTTAATTAAAATCTGAATTATATATTTCTTTTCTAAATACTTTATATATGATCCTTTAAAAAAAAAAAAAGATTGGACCCAACACCATGAAAATTATGTAAAAGCTAAATCATAAATTAAAATGAGACAACTCTAATCAAGTTGGTCAGATAGTTGACTTGGTAATAACCACAAGGTCCTCCGTTCGACTTCTCATAAGAGTTGTATAGGAAGTAGGAACTGTTTATTGGTCTTCTTGATTTGATCGAATCACTATGAGTTGTCCTGGGTGGGATTCACCCATAGCGCATACACCTTCGCTTAGCGAGTGCAAGTTTTCCCATAAGTTAAAACTAAGTCATGAAAGTACTAATTCCATATATATTAGAGAGACACACGGAATAACAAAAAGTTTAATGCACAAAGACTATTATATTCAATTTGATTTATATCCAACTTTAATTTAGATCAAGGACAATATATATAAGATTTTGAATGGCATTAACATATATTTACTCCATAATAAACATTTGAATCGGAATTTATAACATTTATTTAATCAGTTAAAATCTACACCCAGGTCCGGAATGAAATACTTTGGATAAGTTCTTAAGTAGTGGATTACAAAAATCAACCCGAAATATAGTATGGGTCCAACATGACAAAGAGAGTTTGTCGCGTTCTATTACATGAATACTAGTGGACACCTCACATCTTAGTAGTGGGAGACGTACACCTAAATTGTAAATTAATATGAATACCTCCTAATGACAGGACAACAACTATCGAGAACAGGCTTTAAGTAGATCGCTAGTATTAGAGGGATATGGGATGGATCTAGAGCTCTACTGCTATAACTTTATTATAATTAACAAAATTCTATTACGAATAATATAAATGGGCATATACAAAATAATAAAGAAGCAGTGTAGGCAACCACTCAGTAACGTGCATGGTGCTTGGCTAGTGTTGGCGTGACAATATTCAATTTGCATCAACTGGGGACCACACTCGAGACAAATTCTGTTTCGATTATACTAATGTTTTGTTGGGTGCTTTTCCTTCACAAATTATCTAAATCTTTATTGTTATCCAACATCCAATAAATATACTAATCCAAAAAGAATGAAAAATATATTATATTATACATTTCCCCTTTAGCCCCTCTGCTTCCCTGGCACGCCCTATTTATATCACCCTAGGCACAAGCTTTCCCTCACAGAAAATGAAAGAGAGAGATAGAGATAGAGAGAGAGAGCCTCTATCTCCTGTATGTATAGATTAGGTTTTTTTTTTTTGTTTTGTGTGAGTGTTGCAGTAGCTTAGAATCAGACGGCCATGGCGTGCACCGCCGTCAGATGAAGCTGCCAGCATGATCTAAACTTACCTCGTTCTAGGTTGTCGGGGAAAGATCAGATCATGTGGTAGCTTCACCTGGTGGTCGGGTGCACGAAAACCCTAATTTCTTGCGGATAAACCCTAGATGGAAAGGCTTTTTAATTTCTCTTTTCTTTTTTCAGTCAGGGGAAAATGGTAAGTTTTTGTTTTCAATTTTGTTCCTTCTCTGATTCTTCTTAATTTGCTAAATTATTTCCGAAATAAAAATAGAAAAAAGAAAAAGTTTTCGTCATGGATCAGATCGGACCTGCATCGATTATGTGAATCAGTCAAATCCATGATTGGAAGAATTCTTTAAAAAAAAACATAGATTTTACCGTACTGTTTTGTTCTTTTACTATGATTTTTCTGATGTTTCTTGCAAGATGGTTTTTGTTCCAGTTATGACGACGACAGGAGAGAGGAAAGTTTTGCTGTTTGGTTCCGTTACGAAAGATTTGTTGTTTAACGTTATGGTTGATCATATTCATTTTTTTTTTCCTTGTAGATCGAGAGGTTTTTGTTACTGGTCCATGATGATTTATTTAGGGTTTCTTGAGCCATGAAAGAAATGAAGAAACAATGGTAGAAATCGCTCACAATTATCGCCATTGTACGAAAATTATTGTGTAGTTTGTGAGATCTTAAATAATACGGAAGTATTATTTATACCAAATTCAGTATCAAACTATTGTCTAATTTGTGAGATCTTATTTTATGATATTCCCATCATTGTTTTAACTTCAAAATAATGTTATTTGTACCAAATTTTGTATGAATCTAATAAAGCTTGCGGACATTATTATATTATCCTTTATACAAGTCACATTAGATGATATATCATTCAATTTTTAACTTTGTAAGCTTGTCCAGCATATGGATGAAATGTTTGTTAACTTGAAGATGTATGTACAATCCAATTGGTCATAAACTTGGTGAACATTAATTTAATTTGTATGAATCTCTAAAGTAGTGATCTAAAATACTATTTTTGACCAAAACACTGGTTCCAGCCTATGATGAAGTGTTATGCCTTCTTTAACATGCTTGAAGATGATTGCGTTAGCAAGTTGGGTCAATAATATGAACATTAATTTGTTTGAACCTCTAAAATACTATTTCTGACCCGAACTCTATAATTCCGATTACTTTTATGTGGTTGGAAAATTGATATATATTTTGAGCTATATGTAACTTGACATGAGATGGTTCCATTGTATTTGACATGCCAGAAGATGTTTGTACAGTCCCAATTGATTAGAAAGTTGGTCAGTATTATGCTATTTTTGACTAGGGTTCCGATTATTTTTGGGTGGTCAGAAAATGTGAGATTTCGAGCTATGCAAGTTGACATGTGACGGTCGTGGTGGTGATTGAACATATATGTGTGTGTGTGATTAGGTATTTGTGGATATGTGTGGAAGGTTTAGGGAAAAGGGGGAGATGATGTTGTGCAGAGGATCCGAGAATCCGAATGACAGAAACCCAACAGTGAATCGAAACACAAGTCCTGTCCTATTTGAAGATTCCAATACAATATGCATCAATTCAAGCACACCCAAACAAAAATCTGTGTGTACATTTAAAGATTATATTTATGCCTTTTTTCCTGCCTGCATGACTTTTGAAACACACCCACAATTCCATGCAAACCTCTTTACCTGTCCCAGTATCTGTTCTCAGTTTTACAGCCACTTTTTGTGGAACATTGAAAGTTTGTCTGCCCATTTGTCCTTATTTGTATATGGAAGAAGAAGAAGAAGAAGAAGAATTAAGCCAATTGAAGAGATGGGTGTTCAAGATTAGTGTATGCTATTGGATCTTACAGTATAATGTGATTATTATTTGGTTTATACAAATTAAAAGACTGAATTGTAGGGTACCAAGAAAGCCCATTTTTGTGCATGTGATGTCAAAACCTGTTGTGATTTGGTGCAGTTTGAAAATCTCCTAGTTGTGGAAGGTGAATAGACAAGTAGCTTAATTAGGAGGGTGTAGTGGTAGCTAGCTTCTGCAAAACAACAAATGCATGCACATGAAGTCCATCTCTTTCTTTTCATGTGTAGTGCAGCCAAAATCCATCCCTTTCAATTCCCTTGGTGGGTTAGAAAAAGTTGTAATGATAGTGGAAAGATTCGTGTGCAGTGGTTAGATGTTTGCCATGGAATAGTAATTGTGTAAAGTGTAATCAATTGGTACTTAGGTAGTAGATTGAGGGTGAGGACTCGTGATTGAGCCCTAGCTGTTATAGGGTGAGAATTGAACTCATGATTAAACCTGATAGCTTTTATATGAGAGTTTCACCTAATGTGGTGTGCTTCATGCACGGGTCCTCAGCTCCAATCCTAGCCTGGTCGATCCAAGTCTTTGGGGATTGGGGCGAAGAACTCACCTTTTGAGGGTAAAGATTAGTTTGAATGGGTCCAAGTTCATCTTGTGTTCTTCGTGGACACCAAACACTGGTCCTTCCACCTAAGAGGTTGTTGGACCAGGGTGTGGTGGTGCAGAGGCAAGGGACTTCACCTTTTGAGAGTGAAGATTAGTTTGAATGGGTCCAGATTTGTCAGACCATAATGGGACCAAAACTCACCAATAGCACCTCTCTACAAACAGGTATCTTACCTTGATATCAACGGTCGTTATAATTCTATTACACTATACAGTCGGGACCCCTCTCTTGCCTTATAGTTAAAATTAAGCAAAACCTAGTTGCTAAGGAGTTGGGAGTATGTCTTCTTGTTTTCTAGGATGGAAGGTTCATATAAGGGCAAGATTCCACATAGCTTTCCAATGTTTGAGTAACTCAAAATATGCATTATAAAACGTTATAGATGGACCCTAGTTTGGAACCCTTTACTCATAAAGGAAATGAGATGTGAGTTGAGTATTAGTTCTAGGGTTTTGTTGCATTCCAAACATGGGGATGCAATGGTCCCCCCCATGGCCCCCATGAAGAAGATGAAGTGACATCCAGCTACGTACGCCATTGCCAGCAGCTTTTAAGAGGTTGGAACTCATCTACTACTATACTTGGATGTATAACCATTGACACTTGTTCATTAATGCTCAACAAGGTTAACATGGACAAGAAATGTGTACGTGGCAAGTTGGAAAAAAGAGTTTTTCTTTTTTTCTCTTTTTACATATTAGGGAAGAAAAGAAAAATCTACTACAAGTAACGGTAAATTCATACCAGCACACTCGACTATCAAAATAGACGTGCAAACCCCCCATTAAGTGGAGAGCTAATAATGTGGTAAATTCACACCAACACACTCGACGACGTATCTCCCTATACGTATTGCCAACCAGCTTGGTATCTAGTCAGATCGTAGAGAGCCAGAGAGGAACAAATCCCGACCTTGACTGACTATATGCTGACCGGTGTCCCTTCCTATTCTATAAACACGGCATTTATATATGACAGAGATGAAGGACGTTTGACATTTTCACCTACCATATATATATAAGCTCGGGATCGTCTGACCTCCATCCAGTATTCTGAGCTTAAAGACTTAAACTAACAAATAGACTAGAAAAGGATTCTTAGGTGATCCAAACTCAATACCTGTACATATCTGTTGGAGCGTATTTACCACATCAATATAGGACAAACCCCATGAAGTGGAGAGCCAAGAAAAAGCAAACGAAAAGTGTGTTTTAATGTGTTGTGTAATAACAGTTGAGATAAAAGAGTAAGGTGTAAATTGATTTTGTTATTATACTAATTTAATATTTTAATTGTAAGTGGCAAAAAACTAGAAATTTGAACCTATTTGATTGATGCTAGGAAATTTATTAATAAAAAAAGTGGTGGTAATTTACTTTTTTGGTGTGATATCCTGAGATATGTAATACATTTTAGTAAGTACATAAACAAATATTATATGAAAGAATTAAAATAAAAATATTATTTTTAAAAATATAAAAATATTGAAGTGAACATAACCTTAGTTTCTCCTAATATTGTGCTAATGCAAAGGTCTAATATTGCAGTATCCACTTGTGTTGTCCGGATAAGAAGTTGGCTGTTGGGCTTTTCTCCGTGGAGGTTTTTTTTTTTTTTTTTTTTGAATGTACAACTAGTCTTGAGTTTTTAAAACAAATTTTCATGAAAAATCTTTTATTCATAAATTTCAATCATATGATTGAATAATTATATGAATGAAAAATGTTACAATGATGTGTGGTTTGTAAAATGATATTTTGTCATTTGCAAACTACAAGGTATATATTATACTATGCTCTTTGTAATTCTAAGCAAACTACAAGGTATATAATCTTGCGTGGCATCTTACAAGGACAACGCCCAGTCAAATTAATTTAGCTATTGACTTGATATATAAAATTTCAACTCTATATAGAAATAACCTATTAACTTTCTTAATTTGATTTAGCCTAATAGCCTGCTAGCCTTCTCGATTTAAATCAATCAATTATGTGTGCAATCTAGGCTGGTTGTCTGGTTCATTTCTTTATAATCCGGCTAGAACCACAAAAGGAGCAAAAATTTAGAATGCAACACGCCTTCATAATCTTACAAAAAGCACACACATTGTAAAACTTATTAGTACTCCACAATGATAATCATACTAATCAACCCGGTTAAAGGTTAAAAAAACAGATGTGAGGTAAATAAATGGAGACAGTAATGGTGAAAGAAGGCTACTAAATTCATTAGTAGAAAGTGAAGCTGCCCTTTTTACATCAGTGATCTAACTGTTAAAATCTTGATTGCAATTAACCTAAGGATGAAAGATGAAAATATACAACAAAAGGCTAAGCTTACACTCTATCCCCTACTTGTTACATTCCTCCCTACTTATTACTCATCATCTTCCTAGCAGTAAAACATCACCCTTTTCACGTTTTCCTTCAGAGCCGGCAACGGCCGCACGCCCGACTCTCCACCGCCTTTACCGCTCTTGACGCCACCGCCACCACTCTCCGGCATGTCCGGTTCCATATAGAATCGGGCCCTGAACGCCGCTAGATGCGCATAATATGCTGGAGGAACTGCACCAATTGTAACAGCTTTTCGTTCATACATATGTCCACCAGGATTTTGATATCTCTCTCTCAGAGTTTTTTTTTTTTTTTTTTTTTGCATAGCAGAGAATTGTAGTTTATATTGAACTAGGGAAAAAAGGGCTAGATGGAATGATGTTTACTTACCAACAGAAACAGAGCGAGTGCATCTGGCGTATGTGTAACATAGGTTGTTTGTCAAGGACTGAATCCCGTCAGCTGTGAAGTTGTTCTCGTCCCATAGAACATGGTAATGCGCGGGCCGACTTGTCCCCTGCAACGTGCAATATGTTTCATAAATGTGCACATATGTATGTATATAGCGTATAGCAAACGTGCATCTCTATTGTTCCATATTCCTCGAGCAATGTGAAGAGTGTACTAAGACGAGGAGAAATTACCTGGATTCCAGCATGGCTGCAGAGATAAAAATCGAATTCTGTGGGGTGACAGATTTTTGAATCGACGACAGTACCTGAGAAGAGAATGGACATATATGATGAAACCAGACCTGCATTACTCCCGGCCGGTTTTTATAAGGGTTCTTTGCAAATGCAATAACTTACCGGGCAATATGTTCCCACTCTTATCAGTGCTGCTTCGATCTTTATGATTGTTGGCAAAGAGTCGAGTGTGATGTCGTTTTTGCACGACGATAAATGTCACTGGCGGTTGGTAGTTTGGTTCCAAGGATGCACAAGCCTAGGTAAAAAAAAATAACATATCTGTCAAATGTAAAACACAATACCTATGTACAAGCCAGCCAAATTGGTCAGACTGTTAATTTGGTAATCACAAGGTTTCCAAATTCGACTTCACCAAAAAACATAAAGTATGAATCAAACAAGCAATAAGAGATTAAAGAAGATATACACATAACGGAACCAACCTTCCGAATTGCATCCAACTCAAAAAGCAAGACTTGATAGAATTGCCCTTCACTCACACCATCCCTGCTTGTAAAAATGTCGTTAGACACCAGAACATTTTGCGTGTTCGTGGAATTAGAATGTTAATTTTCCAGAAAAATCAGTTTAGTCTATATATACAACACCTGTAAAAGATGATCCTTTGCGGCTTTTGGCCGGTTGCCTTTCTGAAGGAGATCAATAGGTCCCTACAAAAGGAGACAAGAGTGAACAAAACAGCTTCGATAAAACCAAGAAACAACCTCTGCATAGAAAGGATGTATACCGAATCATGCCTCCGCTAACTGTTCCACGTGCAGGATCCTGCCATGTCTTGTACAGATCTTGGATGAGTTCCTGCCGGTGAGCTTGAGCACAAACGAGACCTGCATATTTCGTAACCTCGGGCCAATCCTGAGAAGCTACTACCTATAGACACAACAGAATGTTTTAGCAATCCCTAAAAAAAGAACATGGTGTAAAGAAGCAAGAGCTCGATCGAGGCACTTTACAGCAGCTATTGACGGGCTGGAATCTTCTCCGTTCTCCGGGTGTGTAACATCTGCTCCAAATATGATCGTTGGTATATCACTCACCAAGGGAATTCTACAGCTGATCGCATCTAATAGAACAGTGTTTCGACCACCCATCTGGCACAAAATCAATCAGTTAGAATTTGTTCACCAAAATATCAAATGACACGAAATCAGTAAATGCATATCCTCTGAGTTAGTCCAAGAAAAAACTATAATCAATAGAAATATGATTCAATATTTTTAGTACCTTGACATTGATCTTTAACGAGACGTTAGCCAGATATTGCTTGCTGATCTTGAAGACGTGTTTTGTAAGACAGCACTGAGATATCAGCCCGAGATCGGTCTCACATATCCTCTTTATGTCACCTACCATAGCAGAACAAGTCTCAATTTCAAAACAGTTCAGTTCTATTGAATAACCGAAAAGTACAAGTAAACCCTACCATACAAGGACCCATTGCTGTCTGGCAGAATGGCCAATAGAAGCTCCAATTCTTTCCCCTTTAACTTGTTAATACACGAATGATAAACATGTTTCAAAGCTTTCTCAACTTGCTCGGGCCTGGCTGTATGTATTGGAATTACTGGTTCGGGGTTGAATTCCTGCACGGTATAGAGCAATTGAAGTCTAGTATGTGTGTGTATATATGCTTGAAGTGAAACGAAGTTTAATTTAGTATTCTATTATTACTATTAGATTGCACGAGAGGGTATGAGGAATTACCATGCCGGATACTTGGCACATCTGAGCCAGTTCATTACAAAATCCCCGGGCAACACTTTCTTGCACACTTCGAGAGAAGTTAATGCAAGCCCACCGGCTAACAGTCATCCCATTGATCATTTTCTGTTCGTTGAGGACAATATAATGAGAGTTTAAAATACGAAGCTACACTATGACTTTCTTTGTGCCACTTGTCACATCAAATTGAGTGCTCGGGGGAACAGAATGCAAGAAAAAATATAAACGAAATCTAGAAGGGAAGAACGGAACCTTATTCATCATATTCCACTGCCCTACATGAGGCAAACAATCCTTCTCCTTTCCAGTTTCATGGTATTTTAACTGCAGATGAGAGAACAGAAGACGTTAAGGAATACATATCAAAAACTTTCTATGGACATTTAAACACTCGAGACAAAAGTGCTTTACCCAAGGAGCAGGGAGAACTCGTGCTTCAACAGATGCTAATTTTTCACTAATTTTAATCCCAAACTCCTTTGCATACGGGTCTTGGTCATATGAATTATGTTGAACTGTCTGTATAAGAACGCACAGGGTCAGGTACATACTTCGAAAACGTAACACAAAGAACAAAGAATGCAGTTTTGCATATTTCGAAGTTTATTTCAGGGCTTAAGATTTTGACTCAAATAAATAAGTATAAAGCATTTTTCTGCTTTCTAACTCTCCATCAGATACAGAGTACAATGCAACTCATGAGCTATAGATACAACCCGATATTGCTCATAAATGTATGTCAGGGAATGGAACTAAGCAAAAATAGAAGGGTAAATCCAAAAATAGTATGCTATATCATTACCTGTAAAACAGAATTTTCTCGATCCCTTGGTCTTTGACATGTAACCTTGAGTAGAGAAGTGATTTGCTTTTCACTTAATCTTTTAGTATATCGTTGTCCCTCCACAATTTTGCACGCCTAGAACACCGAAACGTTGCATCATACACCAAAAATTAAAGCTAGAATTAATGTTGAAGTGCCATGCTTTTTTTCCTCACCTCCATCGGTAAATAATTTGCTTTCTTTTGATTCCCTACTTGAAGGCAGGGGAGGTGAGTATATTGAATAGTGAAGCCATACATTTCTTGAAAATATTCAACTACCGACTTCATGGTTGAGTTGTCATCAACAGGAAACCTAGCAAATTAGAATTAACTAATTAGATTATTCGAGTCTAGCAAAATCAAACTTGAATATTTGCCCGTGAGGAAGATGCAAGAGTGTTGCAATCATTTAATCTCTCTTACACTAGTTCTCTTGTGGGCTGTGTTGTTAAACCAGAAACTCGATACTTTCTTCGAACATTGCCCCTGTGTGTCACCTCAACTTTTACCCCTCGAAGGGCCTTCTTAATCTGAGACCAGAAAGAGTCAAACACGGTGTGACAAAGGAATTGTAGCCAGTTTAGATAACAAAAAACGATCAGTACCTTTACGCGATCAGAATCAGATAATGGCCTTGATGACACATCTTTTCCCAGAAGCTGAGCAACAAATTCAATTACCGGGAGGGCTTCAATAAATGCAGCTGAGGCCATATCTGTTATTGACGATTCAAAAATGGTAAGGTGATGATATGATGAGGAAACAAATTTAGATGTGCTTAGAGGTGTTGTTTTGATTACCGATATTTAAGGATAGACCCATCTGGGTAGGCCTAATGCTCTGATAGAACCCACACCATGCTTCTAAACCGTCACCAAGAGGCTGTGGTCTCCGGATATCGGGTGAAAAAAACGATCTTCCAACGGGACAATACCTTCAAGTATGTGCACAGTGAGAACGCAAATGTCATGAAAGAAACACTTCTATAAATCACTATAACCGTTTCGTTTAGGACAATTCAAGACACTAATCAAAGCATTATACCTCTTTATCGAGGCCTCTCTTAGCACGATATCCAGGATTTTAAGAGCTTCCTGTGGACCATCTGCACGCTTACCAGCCAGAAATTGGTTCATATGGTACAAATTTGCTCTCGCCACGAACCTTATAACTACTTTGTACACCCTCTCCCTCCTGAAATTAGTGCAAGTGTTCAATTAATTTTCCGCTATAGAAACCATATCCAAACAATACTAATTTTTTGGGAAGACACTCCCGAAACATATGTTGTTTTAATTTCTGCAGTTACATAGACTAATTCGTATAGCCATGGAGTAAACAAATTTGAATTACTTGTGTGGATGAATGATAAAAGTCTTACTTTGGACCGTTGATAACATCGTCTTCATCTATAAGCCTAACGGTGAACTCCTTCCACGAAAAAGGAAGCTCACCGGCTGTGTATAGACTCTTCCTGCCATCGTAAGCTGGTAATCTCATCCCTAAATCGGATTCTTTGTACAGTTTCACCAGTTCTGCCATGATAGCTCGGTTTACGGTTCTTGATGAGACTTCAGGAGTAATAGTAACCTGCAAGAGAAGCAGGAGACAAATACACAGAAACCAGAAGGATCAAGATTCAAGAAGACATTGATGACAAGATTTAGAGAGCCATTAATGCTAACAAAAGCAAAGGACAAATGAGGAACAGACCCTACTCATTATACCTGCAATTCTGCAAAGAATTAAAGAAACAGCATATAGAAGCAGCAGAAAAAGAACACATAAAAACTCTGAAAGTCAGATTAAGGGGCCCCAATTAAAGCACAGAGTAACTACATCTGCTGCAAGAAATGCTCAACAAACAGAAACCCAAAGAGAAGCAACTCACATCATACTGGTTTAAGTCCTTGTCTGGTAGCTCTGCTAAGAAATGGTTGGCCTTTACTATGCACTTCACCCCAAGCTGCCCATAGCCAGGCCGAGGCGCAAAGCTCAAGGCTTTACGCGACGAAGGGAACCCTAAATCAAGATTACACATATTGCCTGCATTTTGAGCTGACCCATTAGGCAAAACAGCCTCCACCACAACAGCTTCACCTGCAGGCTGTCCTGCAATTACTGGCTTATGTTTAGCTGTGCAAGGCCTTGAACTTGGCCGCATAAAGGCCTCACCTTGATCCGATTTCCGGCCACCTCTTCCCCTCCTCCGCCCCCTGTTTCTCCCCGGTGGCGGCGAAATCTGCTCCTGAGCTTTGCCACTCACCAGTTCTTGATTTGGGGGGCCTTTCCCACTCTGCCCAGTCTTTGAGCTCTTCTGAGCTGCATTCATGGCGTTTTGCAGCTGGGTTTTGATCACACAGTGCTGCTCTGATGTCTCCCTCATCTGCCTTATAGGCATGGCTATGGCTGCTAGTCTGCTACCCTTTCTTCCCCACTCAAAACCCCTATGAAAACCTCAAGAAAACACTGGATTTCTCACTCTTTTCCTCTACCCTCCAAGATTTAAAGCAATTGGAACTGGAAATCCTAAAACAGACAACAAACACAACACATGTCAGCAACACGTCCCATGCTGAAAAATTTTGCATCCAAAAATAGAAATCTGATGAAACAGAAACCATATCTTCCACACGCAAACGCAAGAGGATACACTAAGGTAAGGAAAAATATGGCAATGCATTTATTGCAGTGCAAGAAGATATCATTTCCACTGCACTGCACAAAAACCCATTCTTTTTCAGCAAATAAATCCAAAACCATTCATTCACACCCAAAACCAAAACTAGCAAAAATGCATTAAGAATTTCCATCTTCTGGGACACCCATTACCAAAACCAAACACCTCTTTCCATTGCAGAAACATTAATGAAGAGAGCAAAATCCCCACAAGCAACCAAAAAGTTTGCTGCTTTATATGCCCATACAAGAAAGATTTATCATAACAGCACAAAGAGTAAAAAAAATTACTAAAATAACTCTACACTACACAATTTGGTAATAAGATTCTGTGTCATAAAATCAGAAAAACAAAATAAGAAAACATTTCCCAGAACCCAAATCCTCCGGATGCTTCTGTTGGAAACCCAACACCCTTGAATCAAGAAAGAACCACGCAAATTGAATAAAAAATGATGAAAAATGACAAACAAAACCATTTCCCTGAATGCCCGAAAGGGAGAAACCAAATATTTACCCTTGTCTGGAACCAAAATCAAAGCTTTGTATGAGAACAACATAGAACAGATGAAGTGAGTCCAAGGAAATGAGACAGAAACAAAGTATGTTAATGTACCAGCACAAGTAAAAGTGAAAGCCAATTCTGACTGCTCAAGAAGAGAATAAAACGCCTAGAAAGAAACAAAAAACAACAAAATAATAATTATACATGAACCTAGTGTGCTCTCTCTGGGTATGTGTATATAAATATTATATTACAAATTAAACCTACAAACCCAAATACACCACTAGAGCTGCTAGGACTACTAGGCAGTAACGTAAACAAATAAAAGGAATAAACATTGAAAATCTCACTAGAATCACGATCTGAAGGCGACCCATCTTTCACTGCTACATGGGTAATGAAAGTGACACCACAGGGAGGCTGAATTTATATGCAAACACAGAAATGCAGAAAAAAGAAAAGGAGGAAGGGAGAGCAAAAAGGTTAAAGATTCGAGCTTTGGTTAAAAACTCACCCATGAATGGACCATAAAAGGGGTTATATGAAGCTTTAGAAAAAGCAGTATATATCTTCCTGATTCAAAGTAGCGCAAAAACTGTGGCTTTAGAGAAAGAGAGAGGGAGAATGGTGAGTGGGTTTGAAAGTTGAGATGTAAAGATAATTGGGGTTGGATAAGTGGTGTGGTGTGGTTCAATTCATTGCATATATATACATGTACACATCTTGGGGTGTATGTATATGTGTTGTGTGTATTGTGTGGGAGCAAGAAAAGAAAGCAGCAAAGGGAGAGAGAGAGAGAGGGTTGAAGGGCGTATATGAGTTGATGATGATGATGATGAATCCTTTATACACGCGCATGCAAGTGCTTTTGCTTGTTTTCTTTACTCACGTGTAAAAAGCCTTGCTCGGACACCCCTACCCTCCTTCCCACCCTACCCCCACATCTCCACAAAGCTTGTTTCTCGCTTTCGAAAGGCGAAGTTCTTCACCCCAGGGTCCCACACTTTGAATCGAAAGAATTATAGAGATAAATTACATTGACTCAATACTCGTTTATTTTAAGATTGAATCTCAACTTTAAGGGTCTCCATACTCCACCGGATAGAGTATTTGGGAGATGTAAATCAGATCACTCAATAACTCAGCTCAACATATAGGTTCAAAATGTCTGTACAATATGTATGGAGATGGTTCAAAGGGTTGTGTTCCCTTATTTTATAAACCCATGAAATGTCCCCAAAAAAATGGATAAATCAATTAAAGCATGTGCTCCATCTCAACTAAAAGCGATGATCTTTTGCATGGCTCTGATACCAAATTAAAGCATGTGCTCCATCTCAACTAAAAGCCTAAGCTGATAGTTGGACTGCACATATTATATTTATGCTCACAAAATCAAAGAAAACTTACTATTATTATTTAGTAAATTGTATTAACAAAATCTTATGTTATATCTTTTCATTAAAAAAGATATTAACAAGAATTAAATGCAAACCCATTTATAATTATTCAGTAAATTGTATTAACAGAATCTTATCTGGCTATGTTACAATATAATATATGTTTATAACTATTTTATCAATCTACTCAAACACAAAAAGATCAATAAAATTATTTCGTGTCACTAAACTATAATATCATTGATAATGTTTTATTCACTTAACCACCTATTTCGGGAGATAACACAAAAATCTTGTTTGTGTGTACCATAACCAAGCAGTCAAGGCATTGGTAAGCTGTAACGGTCGGCTTCCATATATCTATGCGAGGATGGAAGGGGGGAGGGTTGGTCCCCACAACTTCTTTTTTTGTGTCTTCTTTTCTTGGGTTCTCAACTTGTCTGCCCCTAATCTGCTTTTTGGCTATATAGGAATGATTAGCTCTTGTTTGGTCACAATTAAGGTCACTCATCAAAAATATTTATAACCATCTTCATCATTACATTTCAATATATGTATAGAAATTCATAAACTTTATTTTACTAAAGATTTATATATATATATATATATAGGGTATATGTAAGTCAATTGAAACACATATTTAGCAATTTTTTATTTATAAAACAAAATATTGTTGGAGAATTTTACAAATAAAACACTTTAAAATCAAATAGTGTGAGACTGCCTTATGTAAAAGTGTAATACATTTTAATTAAAATTGTAATATTTTTAATGAATTCATAAAAGTATTACATTTTAGTTAAATTGGATGCAAAAAATAGCATTGACATATCAACATTGTAACTTAAGAATCTTATAAGATCTTGGGTGTTTTTAATGCAAACAATTAGTATGCCTAATATAATAAATACTATATTCTAGAAAACCGAGAGTAATTATGATATATATTTTATTTTTTATTCTTTTATACTTAAGTGATTCTAATTTCGTCTGCCAGGCTAATTCTAAGTCCAATTATGCTAAGCAAGGTTGGCATACACGGTATTTTTTTTAAAGAGTTAATACCTCACTATCGGAGTTCAATCCGGTGACCTTCCTTTCAATGAGAGTCATAGAAGTATAAATTGAGCATAAGGTGTTCGACACTTGCAGTGTATTGTATTTACAATTTACTCCTCTTGTTTATGTCCCTATGAAAATATTGGTGTGTGGACATAAAGATATATTATTATTATTATTATTATTATTATTATTATTATTATTATTATTATGTCAAATCACGTGTTGATAAGTCAACTAGCTAGATTACACATCAAAATTAATCATGTTATTGATAAAAAAAAAGTATCGAGTTGATGAAACATGACTCTCGTATATAAAGATCACGAGTTTAATTTTGCCAAACTCTTTCTGTCGAGCATGTCAAATAGAGTATTTCTAGTCCAATTTATCACGTGCACACGCTCGGATAATGGTTGCAGGGTTCTCTCATGTGATAAAATTTACTATAAAAAAAGTGACTAAGTGGATAGAACATGATTCTCGTACCAGAAGATCACAAGTTCGATTCTTACCAACATTCTCTTAGTCGAGTCTATACAATAAGCTAGATATTTCTAATATAATTTAGTGGCTTGAGGGCTTGTTAAGAAAAAGAAAAAAAAAAAAAGAGGGAGAGATGGGGGGGGGGGGGGTTAGGTATGTATATATGTACATGTCCAAAAACTCACATAAAATCACACCTTGCCCGACATGAAAAGGGTGGTTGAGAGAGTTGAATTAATGAAATTTCAACACATCAAAATGGTTGTAATCATTAGATATTAGTACAAAAGAGGTACAAGAATATGAGCCCCTACCCTTTATAACCAAACCCTACTTTGGTCGCAAAGAATCTCTTATATATTTAAGTTTGAGATTCTAAATAAAATATGATTAGAAGTGAGATATTTTCTTGATAAATAAATAAATAAAATATGCTCAATTTTAAATTAGATGATTAAAATTAATAATCGAAAAAAAAAAGTTTTGAGATAAACTTATTTTATTTGAAAATTATGTATTTTTAAACTCTCAAAGACTCAAAGTATAATTCTAGTTGTTTTAGTCTACATTTTGATGGAAAAATGTTAGACTTCACCTTTCAAGCAGTTGCACACTAACATCCTATTTGGTTCGCTGAAAAATATTTGAAGGGAAATGAAATTGAAATTCCATGGAAAATACATTTTAGGAAAATAGATTCAATTGTTTGGTCGGTGGAAAAGAAATTACTAGAAATATAAATTTCATTATTTGGAATTGTAAGAAATAATGAATATAAATATAATTATACCTTTATACAATAATAACAAAAACAACAACAACAATAATAATGGTATGAAATTACTGGGAATATGAATTTCATTGTTGTTGGGTTGAATTTGTAAAGAATAACGAGCTGAGTATAAAGACAATTATACCCTTATATAATAATAAGAAAAATTAGTGAAGGCATAATTGTCCTACTTGTTTTCCATGGAAAACAAAATACGGGAGGGGGTGGAGCATGGAAAATATTTTCCTCATCCTTGAGAAAAATGTTTTCCAATGAAAAATGTTGTCCATGAACCAAACAAAGAAAAATTAAAGCAAGGTTTCCTCAAATTCAACGAAAACATTTTCTAGCTAACTGAAGATGCCATAATTTCATTTTCCCTTTTTTACCCTTGGCTTGGATTTGATTAAAGTGTATCAAACATGATACCAAGTTTGATTAGAGCGCATCAACCAAATGACCCACTAACTTTTAAGGTTGAGTGAATGAGTGATGGGCATGCATGATAACAGTACATAGGGACTTGTTGATAAAAAAAATAAATAAAAAGTTTGTCACAGTACGTAAATTACTATATGACTATATTGGTTTTTAGTGGAGTGGTCCGGTCATGTAAACATGATGGTAACTATGGACTTTTGAGTGGGGAAGGGGATGGGAGGGGCAGAATCAACAAAGGTACTGAATCTACATTATGACTTCTTAGACTTTTGGGTTGGATCCTCTTTACAATTGATGAGCCCCTAGTAAAGTTTAAAGTGTCTTAATTGAAACCCACTCATTACACTCATACTTTAGGGTTTTTGTGGTTGTTTGATAGTTGGTAGTGAAGGAGTACTGAAATCGATCAGAAACGATTGAGTAGGTAATAAACATTACAGGGTTTTAATCGAAATTCATTTATTTAACATTTTTTTTGCTAACGAAATACATTTCTTTTCAAAAAAAGAAAAAAGATTGTAACTTTTTAAAATTAGGAAAAATAAGTGTGTGTGTGTATATATATAGATTGAAATGATGTTTGAAAGATTGAGATTCATGAATGATGAGGGAGGGAGGGTGAGAATAGTCAAGGGATATGATTAAGGGTGAGGAAACAATCAAGTAGAACCATGGGGGGTGTATCAAAGATCATCATCAGAGGATCTTTTCCTCAGATGACAAACCCACATCAAAACAACATTAATAAATTACAAAGGATTGTACCTTTTGTTGGGATAGTGTGGGGTGGGGGGTGGCATTGGTGTCATGAACACACTATATGGACAACCCACACAATAAATGCACCAAATCATTACTCTAACTAGGGAAAAGGAGTGTGAGAGAATGGGGCTAAGAATTGGGGGTGTGGGCTTCTTTTGTTTTCATGCCAAAATAGCAAATAGAAGTTTGGATTATTTCTCCCTCAATTTTACAACAAAGGGGGACATATGGTAATTGTAATTCTCAAAGCAAGGTGGATGGGTAGCATGTATGTATAGGGACTAGGGTGTAGATTTGAACATGGTGCAATGACACAAAATACCTTAGCTACAAAAAGAAAAGGTTGCATTGTGTGATGTAACTATGGGCTCTTTTGTTTTGTACGTTTTGAGTTTTGGGATTTTGTATTTTTATTATTCTTACTATGTCAATCAGCACCAGTATTTTGTAGTATCAGTTCATAACTACTCTCTCAACGTATGGGAGAGTCACTTCTTGTCACTAAATTACAGGGTCATGGACTTCGAACAGGTAATTATAAAAATTAAATAATAAACATAATGGGAGGATGCATGGTTTGAATTGTCATTTGTGGTTGTGGACAAAAGAAGGAGATATTGGAGATGGTTAGTGGGGTTGGGGTGGTGGAGTTTCCTAAGTAGCATTTCCCCAAGCAAGAAGGGATGCGTGAGATGCGTGTGGTGGATCCCATTAAGCACGAACAAAATTTTCATTTTTTTTTTTTTTTTACAGAGAGTAATCGGTAGTCACTATTTAAGAACGTGGATAAATTATATACAACGAACTTATAAGAATTGAATTAAAAAAAAATTTAATAGAAAAACATGTTCTACCAACTCGGACGTCTCTTGAGATCGATCACTTATTAACATGTCTATTTCTCAATAAATAAATACATTTATAGTTAATAAGCATACCTAGCTAGTCACATCATGTAAAGGTAGTGAAAGCATTAAATGACTTGAACTAAATAAAATAGATGGCTAGGTTTTGGTAAACTAATGGCCAAAAGAAAAGTTAAGTCCAAATTGTTGTGGCACGCATTATGAATATAGAATTGCACAATTGTACTCTAGCTTCATAGTTTAATGTTCTAGGTTATGGTTCAAAGAATTTATTAAGTATAGGGCATAGGTTATTCCCCATCATGAAACATGAAAATGGCACATGACATATGGGCAGCATTAGTGTTGTTTATGCTGTGTTCTTTTAATAATTAATTTGTGATTAAGGTTAATTAATCCAACGCTTTTTAGAGCGATAGAAAAAATTCACAACTACTGCTTAAGGGTATGCATATATGTACGCAATAAATTTCATTTCTATACCATAACTCAAAATTTACACAGAAATCCGTATTATAAAGATATTACGCAATTGACTCGGTCAAAAGTATATTAGCAAAAACTGAATTTGTAATATTTAAGTAGGAGAATTATATTTGACGAGGTTAATTTGTGGGCAATTAATCCAATGTTTTGTTGGGTGTTTAAAATGATGCACGCTTGTGGATAATATTGATCTAAGAAAGGTTTTGGAAGGCTACGCTTGTCGGTATGCTCTACCATGGTAGCAAACCTAGACATTCCTCGTGTCAGAAACTTGACTGCTATAGGGATAGCTGCCCTCTTTATTCTTCCATTCTAAAGTTTCCCTTCCATTATTTTATTATTATTATTAATTAATTAATGAATTAGCTAGCTGAAATTGTCTTGCAGCAATGAAGATTGAAGATATGGATAGATATTTATAAAAGTTGCATTTATTATACACATTGCTACATAAAAGTTTTTGGTATTCGATTATGGTAAGTTACATTCAAATGGTGAAGAGTTTAGTTAATTAAAGTACTAAAATGTAATATATAAAGTGTATAAGACGATTTTAAGAAAGAACTCAGAAGTGGTTATGTGCGCTATATAATCGTATTAATTTTTGGTGTGTTTGACGCAATTTTACTGATTGTACTATTTATAGTATGTTGTTTAATATGGTAGTGGTCTTGTTCAGGAAAAAAAAAATTGGATATCACCCGTAAAGAAAAAGTAGAATAGGCATTTGTATTACAATTCTTGTGAGTACAAAGAGTTAACCTATAGGTAATAATGATGTAACAGATAATAATCTATTTCAAATTTCTTGCCCATGTTGGTTTAATGATACGATACTGGGATGAATTAAATGTCAGTTTCCTCCTATCATATATGCAAGTCCACTGATTATCCTGTTGAACATGAGTTAAGTTATGAGCCGCTTTGATGGTATTGAGTTGAGCAAACACATTATATTTCAAGCACAGTGCATGTTAATTGCATAACTTAGATTTATGAGGTTTTCTCTTTTAATGTTTGTTTAATTCCTTTATATATATAATTGCTTATAGTCATGGATGAATGTTGCATATATTAAGCCAAGTACATAAGTACATAGCATTTCATTGGTCATTAGTGCCATGGAAGTGAGAAATAAAGCACCTTAGTTTACTATTCTATTGTGTGTGTATTTTAATCTTTTTTTTTCCTATTCTATTTTGTGTGTTTGTATAGTTTGAAAGTGGAGAATGATGTTAGATAAATAGATGAAAGCTGCTACCACATGGAGCAGTAGAATACTTTAGTAGCTGATGAGTGATCACTTTAATTTGATTACTTGTGTAAAGACTATAAAGAAGAAAGGAGAAGAGAATCCATGGGCAATGGCCAATTCAAACTCTTCATCTTTCCTACAAAAAGCTACTCTGGTTTCAAGCATAGTATTTGAAAAAAGTTTGTAGGGCTAAGATTTGGAAGGTGGGGTCTAATATATTATTATTGAAACGTGTCGTTGATTGTTACACAATTATTAAAAAAAAAGAAAAAAAAAATAACACAGAGTCTTACACTGTTTCTGGTGAGACTCGATCCCTAATATCTTTTCTCAAATATCACCTCCGTGACCAGTTAAACTGCACATGTGAGCTCGCTCAAGGTTTACTTTCTTCTGCGGCTGCATGCTTTTTCTTTCAAACATAGTAGCTATGGTCCTCCTTGGAGGAATGTTCAAACAAACAGCCGGAATCAACGTGGTGGGATGTGCCACGTATGCTGCAAGTTTGAATCAATGGCTCATATCAATGTAACACTGTTGGGCTGGGCTACCATTACACAAGTTTGTGTACATATATTAATTCATTACTTTGTAATCCAACAACATAAACTTGTCACTTTATATAAATAAAATAAAAAATCACACTAATTTTATCTGAATGTGATGATGAGTCAAGCATGCAATCCACTCACTGGTCAGATTTTAGTCTTCATGATCCACATTATCACCTCTAATCATGTAAGTCAGGCTACAAACCAGCTACGTTAAGACTTTATAATTCAGAATTTTTTTATCTTTCTAAATGGTGAAAAAAGTGGGCAATTCCAAAACTTTCAAGGATACGTGGGACTCTTAAATAATTTGCTACAATATAATGCACAAGCAAGGACTAAGACAAACTTAAAAGTTGGATAATTTAGTTAGAGAAATTTGTCTGGAAGTAAGCAGAATTTGGTCTAATAATTTCAAAACAGTGACACTGAACTGTAATCTGATGGATCTCTTCACTACTATCCTACGTAATAATGCCGGTTTTCATGTCTTTTGATACATCCTTTTCCTAGTTTTAAACCTATTCAAACTATTGCCGACAGTGAAAAGCAACAAGAAAAAAAAAAAGGTTTTTTTTAGTGAATATTTTATTTTTTATATTTAAAAGTCATAAGTTCAATTCTTATCAACACTTCATCAGTTCAATCCATATTTTTAGTACGATTTACCTCTCCTGTGTGATTTGCATCCTATTATGCAAGAGCAGAATTTATTCATGTATATACTTTAGTAGTGACTGTCCATCGCTCATTTTAAATATTAAAAAAAAATTCTCAGGTCTGCATCTCATATATGCAACATATAACAAGTACTTTAACAACACTTAAACATATCCATCCACATACAAGAAACTTTATTAAAAAATGGATTGAAAAAGTCCCTTTAATCGATCGATCATATCCATCGACTTTGCACTTTTTTCATGAAAAAAGCAGTTTTGTGCCCTTTTTTTGGTCCCAAAATTATTTATTTCCCAAGATTCATAAAGTCTGTCTTTGGGTGTGTTTCATGGTCCGTGCATGCATGGGCTACATATATAATCACTTCTTGTAGTGGAGCCCATTCAATCCCATAGATTCCGGTTACCACATACACTCTTAGTTGAGAATATTATGAGGAGATCTCTTAGAGGTAATAATGTTCTAATTGTTGGGGTTAATATTTTGATCGGCTAAGTGTCTGAGTGTGTAATGCAATAACGTTACGTTATTGGAGATTCAGACTATATATGTTGTTATGACAAATTTCTCGATCGGGTAGTAGATTCAGACTATATATGTTGTTAGGACAAATTTTTTCGAGTAGTACGCTATTTGTAATGGACACATCATGGCTAGCTTCAATTCAATGAGTCTTGTTGGTGTATGCTTGAAACGATACTAGGGGTGTCGATTTGAACACAATATTGTGTCAATTAGTGGCATTCTATTTATTGTCACGCTTAAGCCTTGGTCGGATTAGATTAAGGTCAAGCTTAGCTATCCTAAATTTGTCTTAGGTTACGTTCTTATGTTTTACCAAACTATCCACTCGATCGAGCACTACTCAACTCGAACATTAATAAGTATTTTAAAATTGTCAGTTAAAAAAAATGATAAATACTTAATATGAAAAAACAAAATAATGATGGATAGATCAGTCGTTTTACAAGGTTTAGTGAACTGAGTAAATGATTATAACATACTACACTACATGTCAAAAAGTTGTGACATTATGGGCATGCAATAATGGCTCATGAATTATTCATATGAATTATGATTCAATACATACCACCTAAAACATAACAACACCAATGTATAGTGGTATGATTGCCATGGTGGTGAAAATTGGTCACATCATTTTCTTCCAAAGTGGATTTTTTTTTTTGGCTCAAAAAGGGCTTTACTTTCACTTTACATTTTTTCATTGGAGATGACAAAAGGATGTCTTGATGGGTCCATATTTAGCTGGATGTATTAAGACCAAGGTTATCCTTTGACTGGTAAGAAAACCTTTGCTTTATGACTATAACATGTATCATGTCGTTATTAGGTAAACCTGGTTTTATGTAATCTGCATGTTTTTGTTGTTGTTGTTACGAGGGAGTATGCAAAAATTATAAGTTAATTATATGTGCTTTAGGATATGGAGGGACAATTCCCTCAGGGAGTCGAACTTAATTAGAATATTGTGTTTACTAAGCCAATTGTCTGACTAATTCGGTTAGAGTTTGTCTCCACATACAAATAATATTCTATTAATCCAATGGGATAGCTCAAGTGGATGGCAAGTGAGCTCTCTTTGTGGGGAGGAATTTTGGGAGAACCCGGGTTCAATTATATTCCCGCAAGTGACGATTCCCATTGGGCGCTCCTGTGCCTCTCGGAGCGAAATTACTATCAGTCCCTTTCCCCTTTATCCTCTCACGAATCTATTTCACCATTTATCTTTTACATCTCTATCCTACCCTCTATTTTCTACTTTAATCTTTTCCCTCTCCACTCAATCTTCTCTTCTAAAGAGTCTATTTTTACTTGAAACTTATCAATACCATAGATGTATGATATCATTCCATATTAAAAATCAACACTTTACAAGTAACAAATAATGTGATTTTATTGCAAGACACATTGTTCAATTAATACTAGAATTTATATACAAATTTGGTGGAATAGTATTTGCTCAAATAATGTGGTGATGATGAATTTATTGGTCCCAATGATTCTTGGTGTAAAGGGGGTATGATAGAGCTTGGTGTTGATTAGACAAATATCAGGTACCAAAAATGAGAAAAAGCTATGGTTTACATTTGTCCATAATGCGGGACTGTACTTTATTGTTTCCCATCAACACTATTAGCAAGAACCAAGATAGAAACAGCTAACCAGCTAAGATGACAAGAAATTCACACTTATAATTACAAAGTTGGTTACGAGTTTAAATTATTGTCCTCTTGATTTGAGTCAGTCAGTTATGAGTAACCTAAGCTGACTTATTTTTTTGTGGTCTTTTGACGGCTAAAATCACAATACCTATACCCGAAAAGATTGACAGAAACAATAATGCCCGGAAATAAACTCGAGTGAATAGATCATAATTTCTATATCAAAAGATTATAAATTTAATTATTGCTAACACTATTTTAATCAAGCCCATCACATACTATAATTGTTTTATCTCTTTTCTTTCTTCTTCTTCTTATAATTTTAATTATTTAGCCCTTTTTTGTCAATTTATACTTTTTCTTTTGAACAATAATGCATTCTATCAAGTATCGAGTTCCATCTGGTAGGAAAATGGTGCTAACTTCCATACTATCTTATGACTTTGTTTTTTATTAGATGGGCTTCGGCCCATATACTCAAAGTCAATGAGGCCCAACACTTCTATGTTTGAGGCCCAAATAAATTTGAACTGGTTTGGGCGTCTTAAACTCAAACCCAGCCCATTTCACTTTATTTGATTTATTTGATTTTTTTTTTCAAGAATAGATAAATAGTGTTTGGCGAATAATTGTATTTCTTTGATTTACCAAAAATTCTCAATCACTATTTAAATGTACGTTTTGAGTGAAACTTAATTTGTGACTCTATCTAGTAAAATTCAACTCTCATGTATGAATGATTTATTAGCATTTTTTATTTGTATCATTTATCGACTAAAATTACAAAGAGTAATTTACACATAACATATTTTTAAATAGTGATTTTAAACTTTCTCATAAATTAAATATTACGTAGTATTACATTAGAAATTATAATTCCGTAATGTGTAATGTTTTAACTTTTTAAATAAAAGTCAATAATCATAACTGGTATGAAAGGAGGAGTCAAACCGTCCAATTCTCCAAATCTCCAATACCCTACGTTAGCAATGATTAAGGTTGATGTTCTTTGACTACCTTCACCGACCAAATGAGTAATTATTAAAGCAAGTCAACCTAGAAATTTATACTCCAAGAAAACAAAATACTAAAAAAATTTAGCAAAAAAATATTAAAAATTCAATATATTTTTTATTTTAAATTTCTTTTTGAATAAAAAACATATCTTTTGTTTCCAAAATATTAAAACTTAAATAAATAAAACCCTTACTAAATACCTTGAAATTTTGTAATAAATTTCAATTAAAAACCATAGAAAATTTTCTTTTTCCTATTTAACACTGAAAATACATACACACACAATTTAGATTAATTTAATCCGTTCATCTAAAATGATCAATGACTAAAAAAAACGAGATCGATTTCATATATATATATATATATATATATATAACGTTACATTATCTTATTAATATTCCAACCTATCTCTTACATTACTTATTTAAAACAATTTTTCAAATTATTTTAAAATTCAATCCGCCCACTCAAGAAAGGAGCACATGGTATTAAGCAGTGAAGAATCCCAAGTCCAGCACTGACAAAATTCAGAGAAATTCTGAGTATTTTTCTACCGGTTAACTGAATTTGGATCATCATTTTCAAGATTTATTATTTCAAAATATATTTATTTAATATAAATGTAAGTAAACTACTTAAAGTTGACACAATATAATGTAAATTTGGTTGTGGTTTCATGCTTTAGAGCAGCGTGCGGCATGTGGTGCAGGTCCGTCCTCGTCCAATTCCTTGCACTGTCGGTTTGGATATTTTCGATACAATTAATAATAAACAAAAAATATCACCCGCAAAAATTTCAAATTTTTATCAAATCAGTAAAATTTATAACACTATATTGTAACAAAGTCAGTAACACTCAAAAAATAAACTTATGGCGCTTTTAGACGGGAGTCGGGGACTTATGCCTTTTAATGTGAATATATATATTAGTTTGCATATTGCATTGATATTTGCATTGCGCATGATATATCTAATTCGACCAAGTTTCAATCTAATCTCATTTCATAATAGCTTTCACCAAATTAAAGCGTTACTATATACACATACATATTTTTAAACTTTAAACTTCGTACTTTCACGATTCATTATTTTTAGAGAAATATTATATTATATTATATTTCACTCAACATCATGAAACGCGTTCTAATTTGCTTTTTTCTAAGTCATAATATTTTTATTATTTACAATTGGATGGAATAATACGGAATATTCTCTGAGATTACATCATTTTTCATTCACATTAAATTAGGTGGGGTTTCTAAAAACATGAATACTCCCAACAATCAATATGAATTAACTCTATCATATACACACCGTACTTGGGACAAAAAGTTGCCAAAAAATTATATTTAAGAGTGTATATTGACGGCTTTCAAAAAAAAAAAAGAAGCTTATATTGACAAACCTGTCTTTTACATAATAATCCGCAAATCACAAGGATAAAGTAAATTATATCGCACTAGGAAAATTTTATGTAACGGGTTTGACTGAAATGGTACGGTATTAACAAAAATGAAACGTATGTCCTGCGTGACTATTTCATTTAATTTGATTCTAACGATCGCCTAAAATCTTAGTCCAATGATAGTGTGAATGTTCGTATATATTCTACCTAGAATTTGAAGAGTCATTGTGAAACATTGACCAATCAACTGGGATACTAATGTATCAAACGCGTAAAGACATGAGAATCATACTCCACTCAGTCGGATCCAATTTTGAGTGCTATGTCATAATTATTTGGTGCGCTCTGTTCACGGATCTTGCCTCCTCTCTTCTTTATTACAACTTGTTGTCTCCTACTATTTAACCACCCAACCGCTCTCTGCTCTTCCTCTACATACCAATTAACCACTTTACATATACACACATACAACCTCAAAATCCACACAATCTTTACAACTTTAATCCCATCGAAATGGCTTCCTGGGTACGAGCAATCACTACTCCCTTCAGGAAAGCTCGCACGTTGTTCAATCATCAGCCCAGAGACAAGAACTCCCAGCAACAACCTGGTACAAACCTTAAACTGTATTGTTTTGATACGATTTTACATTAACTCCTTCAGAAATAGAGGAGTGATACTTAAGTTGAGGTCGAACATCTTTGTTCTCGACGAGTGTCTATTGTTTTTCGGTTTATTTATATATTTGATGATTGTATGCAGGCGAATATGAGAGTAGGATAACAGCAGATTTGCATGGTGAAGTTATGGCTTGTGGATATGAAGATGTTCATGTGATGTGGTCAATCTTGGACAAATCCCGGCCCAGAAGTTTGCAGTGTTAGCCTTTCTTTCAATCCTGGCCATACCGTTTTAATACCTGGTTCAGATCATTCTCAGATTTATCAACTGTCTCAAACTGTTGAGTTTAGCATTTTTTTTTATCCAATAGTTTGGACTCTATTAGTCTTGTATATGGAATTGATCAGTCTTGTTAATGTGGTCGGAAGAAGTTGACGCCCAAAACAAGAAGAAAATTGGTGGCAATTACTTGAAATTTTTTTGGGTTTTTTTGGCCATCAATTTAGTCTTTTTTTAAATTAATGTAAATCCCATGATTAATGCTTTAAAATCATGGTGAGGTTTGTATTTCTTCTTATTTTTAATATTTCAACATTATAATGAATGTGTTAAAGTTATAATTAAAATGTATTAATCAATAATGCAATGCACTATACAAACTTTTCCAGACATGAATGTTCTTGGGTGGTCAAATGGGACATTACATGTGACATAGTGGAAGGGTTCACATGAATATATGCCGGAAATTAATGAATATTCATTTTTTCACATAAATGCCTTCATTATTATGGAGGCTCATGTGATGATCATTTGACTATTTTTAAGCGTCGGTGAGTGGAAATAACAAATTACAAGCATTTGGACCACAAAATACCAATAAGGTTTAAATACGGAGTATAAAATAAATTGAATTGGAGAATTGAAAATGTAAAGGCTAAATTGCAAGTCATTATACTCATCCAATAAGCATTTATTTTGATTTTTCTATTCATATGACGAGTTGGAACTTACTAGTTCTACTATAAAAAATTTTTGATCGCACAAATCAATTGATTATGTACACTTATATTGACCATAACAAAGGTAATTTTTTTCACAATCACCATAAAATTACTTTCTTATTCAACTTTCGTGCAAAAAAAACTTCTTCCAACAAATATATAAGTTTAAGCCTCAAACTTAGATCTCTTGTCCTAAACACTCCGCATGTAATAAGAAGTCCGATTTTTTTTTTTTTTATCGTTCAGCGAATACGATGTTGCCGCCAAGAAATTATTGTTTTCCATATATATAGAACAAGAATTA
Source organism: Ipomoea trifida (assembly GCA_003576665.1). Taxonomy (NCBI): domain Eukaryota; kingdom Viridiplantae; phylum Streptophyta; class Magnoliopsida; order Solanales; family Convolvulaceae; genus Ipomoea; species Ipomoea trifida. The sequence continues at coordinate 21,245,075 of CP025656.1, forward strand.
ATACTCGATGATCATTGAAACCTTGTGGATCAAATAGTTGGATGAACTTCGCGCTAAGTGTGATCAGTGGTGTACCTTTCAATAGTAACCTTTTAATAGTTATATCATGGACTCGGATTTACGTAATAAGATGGACATGTCACAATTTACAGTATGTAAATAGTGATCATTTAGTTATGAACATTTAGTATATAAATTATGAACATTCAGTATATAAATTGTGTATTTAGAATCTAGGTCCACAAAACGTGGACCGTGGTTACTTCGATCCATATAAGAATAGATCTAAATTCAAATTATTAAACAGCCCAATAATACATTATCCGGTAACAAAGCCTATTATAAATTGAATGGATCAGTCCAATCATACATTATCCAATTGTTATATATTGAATCAAAATCCACTTTACTTTGTCGACTTTAGTCCAAATCAAATTATATATTTGTAGTTAATATATTCCGTGCATTTAGTTAATAAATTTTGTATATATTATAATTAACATATTATGTATATGCAGTCAGTTAATAAATTATGCACTTAGAGTCTTGGAGTTAGTATATCACGTATGCTTAATTTATTTATAAGTACATGTTCTTTTTAACTAAAAATACATAATGTATTAACGACACGTACACAATCTAAAGAGCTCAACAGAGGTCCATTGTCTTTGGTGACAATTCTAAATTTAGGTCCAACATTTTTGCCATTTGACATCATAAACTATCATTTTTTGGACACTTTTGATCCTCCCAGTGACTTTTTCGGTGAAACTCTATTTTAAATAAGGTCATTTTTGTCTCTTCAACGTTTGATGCAATATTTTACTTATGAAATTTAGGTCGATGAATTAAATAAGGAGGGTGCGATTTTTTTATGGCTTACTGAGAATTTCCTAACTTTATTCAATTACACATTTATCCTTTTTGGTGTCACAATGCCATGTTAAAAATCTCTTATAAATATAATAAATTGAACTCTCTCACTCACATAATTTAATTCTTATGTTTCCAAACATGTTAATTAATTTTTCCTGAAAAATTATTCCCATCAAATAATTTGAACAATTTGCCTACATAATCCAAACGACTCTCAAAAATAACAAAGTTCATGTAAAAGAGTTCTAGTACATGTACTTTTAAATTCTACTCTATTACTCTTACTCCATGATTTGACAAATAAGAATGAGATATTTTTATCAGGTGGATCTTTGAAAAAACGTGTACATCAAAGATTTATAAGAGTGAGTACATCAAAGATTTATAAACTTAGAAGAGACCAAGATCGAGGGATCTAGTTTCACCCGAGACAGTGTGGAGAAAACCTCTCAAAGTAAGGAGACTCCTTTTATGCAGTGAACAAATGTCTAACCTCTGTGTTTAGTTGGGTTATCATTATTTACATTTTCTCAGAAGGTTTGTCAGGTTGGGACGTGGAGACCCTTGAATTGGGAATTCAATATTTTGGGAGACGAGTAGAAATTGGGAAGAGTTAATTCCATCAAAGGTCACTTGTCTTTGGTGGCAATTTCAAATTTAGTCCCAGACTATCGTTTTTGTCATTTAACATCCCAGACTATTATTTTTTGGACACTTTTAGTCCTTCTCGTGAATTCTTCTATTTTTAGTAAGGGTATCTTTGTCTCTTCATATTTTTCTTTTATTACTTTTTTTAGTTTCTACCGGTCTAATTGGTTTACAACTTTACTAAAAACTGATTTAAAAATATTGTTACTACTTAAAGTCATAAACCAATTAAACCGGTTGAAACCAGAAAAATAACAAAAGAAAAATATTACTCCCTCTGTCCCGAAATCCTTGTCTGATTTGCTTTTGGCACAAGTTTTAAGGAAGTCCCAAAAAGTTAACGCATTTTCCCTCTTTGCCCTTTCCTTATACTTACAGATAACACTTTATCATTCTTTATCACTATTCACTACAATGCATTTCTTCATCTTTATTCATATCAATCTGAAGGCATTTCTTTATCTTTCTTCAAGAAATCCTACCAACCTTCTGTATCTTCAAGTAATTATACAAAACTTAACTAACTTAATACTTCTAAAAATTATCATCTCTACATTTTCCTTTGCTCTAAGGAGATAAAAAACGAAAAGAAAAAAAAAACAAAAACAAAGATTATTGGTGCGGCGGTGGGGCGATGGTGGGAGGCGTAAGCGTGGCTGCGAAGGTGGGAAGATGAGGCGGTGGTGTCAGGCGCTGCGTTCTCAGCGTGGGAGGCGGTGGTTGGAGGTGACGGTGGGAGGCGAAGATGAGGTGGTGGTTGGAGGCGCAGGTGTGGCGGATGCGACGATGGGAGGCTAAGATGATGTGGTGGTTGGAGGAGCAGGTATGGCGTGTGGTAGCAGGAGAGAAGAGGAAAGTGAATTACTCATCTTTGATTGTTGGACTTTATGTCTAATTTTGATGGGTGGATGCCAGCTGTGGTCTGTGGAGGATTAATAGCATGGAGCAAATATGACAAAAGTAAAAGGGTAAAGTTGGAAACATTAAAGTTTAACTGTGTTTATATTTGGAAAGTGGACAATATTTTGGGACGGACGAAAAAGGAAAGTAAGACAGGTAAAATGGGACGGAGGGAGTAAAAGACAAAAATACCCTTACTAAAAATAAGAAACTACATTAGAAGGACTAAAAGTGTCCAAAAAATAATAGTCTGGAATGTTAAATGACAAAAACAATAATCTGGACTAAATTTGGAATTGTCACCAAAGACAAGAAACCTTGGGTGGAATTAACTCAAATTGGGAATAAGAAGTGGGATATTTTCCCATGTAATAAAAATATAATGGCTCACATGCCTCCACATCTTTCGCCTTTCTTCTTCCTCCACCGTTTTTCAGCCACACAGCCCACACTTCAGAATCGGTTAACACTAAAAATATAGCATTCACATCTCGGACTTCATCCGTTAACGTCTGCACTCCAGCGATTTTTAAGCCCTTCACATACAAAATTTCAGAGTCAGTTACCACTTTATACGATCTCACCAGTAACATTTCAATATCTCCATGATTTAAACTCAGAATGTAGATCTGGAATGCTAGATTTGCTGATTAGCTTTGTATCTTATGGATCCGTATTGCATGGGTAGGGATAATCTTTTTGTTCACTTCAAATTTTGAATTCGTTTTTCATTATATGTTTTGCTAACTATGATTTGTATTTTTTTTTGTTTTTGTAGTTCGGAATCTTCGATTCATGGCTAGCTCACTGGTCTTGTACACAGCAAAACAATCTCTTCGGCGTGGCTCTAAAACTAATCAGTGAGTTTCAATTTAAGCATTGTTATTGTTTTGAAATTTTGAAATAGTCAAACTGAACATCAACAATTGTTAAGATTTGTAGAGTGTTCGTATTTATTTGTTAAAGTTTTTTAAAATTGTGTTCATTTGTTAAGGGTTCCATTAGTAAACACATTCATGAGCATGTTCACGAACGTGAACACCCGTTGAGACATGATAGCGACAGAATGCATTCAAACACTTGGTTATAGAAACTGCAAGATGCCATCTTTTCTTGCTTGATAACCTCAAGTCTGCTTTTAGTGGCAGGTCGATGACAACCATGTACATTATAAATTTTAATAAAACATAGAATAAACATACGTTGATAATAGAATTCAATATAGTTAACACAATTTTATATATATAAAAGACTAGTCAATTTAAAAATTACAAATATAAATTTGAATAAATTAAAAATTAAATAAATAAAAACACAATCGTTATATTGTGGACCAAGGTCCACAGTCCATTGTAAACCCTAATCGTTATGAAGTCAAATTTTGTGTATTGGATTGTGGACCCTGGTCCAAGTTATAAATTGCCTTAAAACACTAATGGGCTTCAACAAAGGTTTTAACTTTTAATATAATGAACAATAGTAACTAAGGTGGCAATGACAGCCACAATACCAATAATGGGTGTCCATGGGCTGTTTGTAAGATATTGTCTCAACATTCCCATCCATTTTTCCAGTGTCTTCTCACAATGCTGACTCACCTTGTTGATCACTCCAGACAAGGTGGATAAGGTGGAGGTGCTTGAAGTATCGACTCCCACAAGCAGTTGGGAGAAGAATTTTTCTTTGTCATCTGTGGTTTGGAAGTTGGCAATAATTCCCTTTCCACAAAGCAATTTTGCATCTTCTGGTGTGTGAATGAGGTGGCTCATGAACAACACAAAATCTGTGAAATACTTGAATGCAATATCAGAGTGTTGCTCATAGGCTATCATGTTTCTCAAGAATGTCTCTGTGAAGTCATCAATCCTGAAGCACCGAATTTTCATTGTACCCCAGTTGAAATCTATGTCAAATAAACTTCTGTGCACCTCCTCAATTTTCTGGAAGCTAACTCCATCTTTTTCAAGCTCTGTGGCTGTATTGATTTGTTGTAAAACTAAGCCACACTCTTCATCATATTCATCGCTTCTGGTAGTATTAGTAGGTATGCAAAGACTATGTACCACTTCAAGTAAATGTTTAGGCAAACTTTGAGGTTTATATTTGTTGGGAAGTAGAGGCTGTGTTAACTTGCGCACTTGACTCTCATAGCAGTTCTTCACCAACTCAATAAGCTCCTTTAGAAATGCAACATCATCACCTTTATCCTGCTTCAATTTGTGCAGTTCAAACAGGACAAAAAAGGGGATTTGGTTCTCTAACAATAGCATGTCCTTCAAGGTTTGAGCTACCTTCCTTTCATTTTCCATGAAGGTTTGAGCTACCCTCCCATTATCGCTGGATTTCTTATCTGACACCAGAGTATAAAATATAATAGTTAACAATGTAACCATCATATGATTAACATTGAATGGTGGTAATTTAGATTGATACCTTTCACTGACTTCAAAAACTGAAGTATGAAGCAACCATCTCTCATAAGCGTCTCCACAAGTCTTGCATTAGTTATGTTCTTGGTGCTACCAGCATAGCAAGAGCGTGCCTTGTCCACAAAGCTTGTCAATAACACCCTACACCGCTCCTCAAGCCTATCTGTATTTCCAAAAAAGCCTTCTTGAAAATATCTTTTGATACTGTTTTCTGAGCCAGGCTCTTGTATAAGGTAATAAGGCCCTATGGATATCAGCTTTGGTTTGTAAGCACTGGGGTTGGTTTTAGACAGTGCTTTAGGTACCCTTGAAATGTACTTCCCTATATTGAGGCTTTGGTTTTCTTCTTGTACTTCTTGCTGTAGAGAGATGGAAACTAGTTAGTCAAGAAAAGTTTTAAACCATTATATATACTCTCTTCATCTCATTTTATGTCGAGTTCAATTAACAATGTAAAATTTATATTTCTAAAGTACATTAAAAAATTACTGTCAATACTAAACATCCGATATTTCTTCTGAAAAGTGTTAAGACATTTAAGTTTCTATGGTATTAAATTCAAAATATGATGTATCTTGACTATATTTTACTAGAGATTTTGGTAGCACTAAATGTGAAAAGTGAAAACAAAGTAAATACAATTATACAAATATGTATTTTATTTCTAACATGTATTATATTTGACACAATACGTAGCTTCTTAGAATAAAAACATAATGAATAGCCCAAATTTACAATGTAATTGTTTAAATTTTCCCATATCAATAAAGACATTCATGGATTGGTCTCAATTCTAGCACTTTATAGGGCATATTCCTAAATAGGGTATTAAGTTTTTTTTTTTAAATAACAAAAAGGGCAATTTCAATCCCTAATGGAATATTGCAACCTCTATGTAGATAGGGTATTTAATTTTTAATTTATTTGAAATTATATTATATGCTCATACTATGGAACAAAATAAAATTAAATATTAGAACTGACTTACCTTTTTGATCACTCCAGAAAAGGTTGATCCCCCAAGCAGTTCAGAGAACAACTGTTCCCTGTTTGTGCCATGGAAGTTGCCAATAATTTCACAAAGCAATTCCGCATCTTTTGGTGTGTTAATGAGTTTGGTCATAAACAACACAAAATCTGTGAAAGGCTTGGATGCAACATCAGGGTGTTTCTCATAGGCTATCATGCTTTTCAAGAATGTCTCTGTGAACTCATCAATCCTGAAGCCCCGAATTTTCATCATACCCTCTTTGAAATGTATGTCAAATAAAGTGTGCTCCCCATTATTTTTCTTGAAGCTAACTCCATCTTTTTCAAGCTCTGTGGCTGTTTTGATTTGTTTCAAAACTAAGCCACAATATTCATCACTTCTGGTAGGTGGTATGCAAAGACTATGTACCACTTCAAGTAAATATTTAGGCAAATTTTCAGGTTTATATTTGCGCTTGCAGGGATCTGCATTTAGAGGTGTTAACTTGCCCACTTGAATCTCAAAGCAGTTCTTCACCAACTGAATAAGCGCCTCTAGCAAGGAAACATCATCACCATTACCCTGCTTCAACTTGTGGAGTTCGAACAGGACAGGGAACGGGATTTGCTTCTCTAATAGTAATATGTCGATCAAGGTTTGAGCTACCCTCCCATTGCTTGTATTAGCTATCACCAGAGTATAAAATATAATAGTTAACAATGAAACTATAATGATTAACATTGGCCAAGCACCTTGTGCTCAGATGGCATGTAGTGACTCTCCCATATGGGAGGTCATGAGATCGAGCCTCATTGGAGGCGTTGTTGACTCTTTGTGCTTCATTAGGTTGAGAAAGTATAGATGAACATATACTACAATGTAATAGAGTCAGTAGCACTAAAAAAAAAAATCATGATACCTTTGCTTGACCCGTATTTGTACAAAACCCCAAGTATGTAGCTACCATAGTACAGAAACTTCTCCACAACTTCGCCATTACTGGTGTTGTTGGTGTTATCAGCATTGCAACAGTTGACCACAAAGAGTGTCAAATTCTTCCTACAGTTTTCCTCAAGCCCCTCTGTATTTCCAAAATAGTGTTTCTGAAAAGCTCTTCTGATACTATTTTCTGATCCAGGCTCTCGTATACGGAAAAGTAGAGGGGCTTGATGAATATTCCTGGATATGTGCTTCCCCTTATCCTGGTTTTGGTTTTCTTCTGGATCTGGTGTGTCTATAGCCAAATATTCCCTTTTTTGATGTAGGTACTAGGGAGAGGGATATGTTAGTAAAAGAAAAGTTTGAAACCATAATATATACTCTCTTCAATGAAGGCGTAAATCTATCTAAGCAAAGCAAAAATTGCTTCAATTTAGCGAGACAAACACATAAAGCAATGGCAACAGAAAGGAGTATTGTGTTGTGCTTTGGGTGACTATGTGCACTCATATATAACATCATGTGCACAGTTCCATATAATTGATGTATTTTTCACATGTTCTTGAAATGCACACATCATGCAACACTACTAGCAGCAAGGAAAACAAGATTATGCGCGCACACACACAAGCCACTACACTTGTACATTGCACTTATACATTTTGCACATGTTCATATTGAAATATACACATTATGCACTACTAGCAACACCAAAAAAAACAAAGATAAAATCCTAATTGATTCACACATCTGACTAGTGCAAGCAAATGAAATGTACTCTCCTTGCAACCAAACACCCGTAATGGAATATTATTATGGCCATGTTTGATAAATAATTAGCCTATTAGTCAATTTTGACTTATTTAACCACTATTAGTTGTTTAATTTGGTTAAAAATTAATATAAGTGTTTGGTTAATAAGTTTTTTGTAACTCCAAAATACTAAAATTTAAAAAGCTACTCAAAGCAATCTTTTCAATTAGCTTTTTGATAAAAGAAATTATACTAAATAGCTTAATTTACCTAATACCTTTCTACAATCAGCTAATGGTATAACTTCTAACTCAATCAGTTAACGGCATCAACTAACAGTTATTTACCAAACAGGGCCTATATACGTATAGGGTATCTAATCTTGAATTTATATCAAATTATATTATATACTCGAATTATGGAACAAAAATTAAATTAAATAAAAAAGCGAGACAGAGAGTGATGTTTCTAACAGTTGCTCCAGCTGCTACTGCGTTAACTGACAGGGGTTGTTTATCCTTCAAAAGACGCTCCATGTCTGCAGAATAGCATAATCATATATAAGTTTTACACCAAAAAAAAAAAAAGTATATTGTTACATCAAATTTTATTCATTTCTAACAATAGATTTTATAACAAATTTTATTCTGTTAAATTAAAATTTTATATTAATACATTAATTATTTTAATATAAAATATAATTTTAATGCAAATCATACCTTCGATCCAAAACCCCTATAAAAAAAAAAAAGGGAACAAAAATCAGTGTGGTGTTTGCCTCCTCTTGTTTTTCTTTTAGCCGATTTTGTTTTTTCCTGTCCAAAAAAACAAAAAAAAAAACAGCAGCTAGTACACTCACCTCTACAGTCTACACATCATCCCCTACCCCTCAAAAATTGCTATTCGCAAGACCTTTACATGCTAAAAACTCATCTCGAAATTTCAGATCTGAGTTTAAAAACAAACCCTTTACAGACTCACACCCTTCTCCATCGCTGGGAATTGAAGCAATTTACAAACAAATCTAAAGAGACAGATTATTTAAAAACAGGAAAGGGATAGAACTAACCCAATGTGCCGGCCGGAAGAAATAACTAAGAACTGTGAATTGAAGCAGAAATAGTGTATATTTATATATAAATGGTGACATACATTAGGGAATAGGGATTAGGTGGTTTTGTTTAGGATAAGTATATATTATTATTTTTATTATTACATGAAAGCTGGTTGGCGAAGTCAAATTAACAAAAAAAACACCACTTGTACTCCCAAATTATACTCTTCGACCCATGCAGGCACTCTCAAATTATACTCTCTGTCACAAAATGTTAATATTGATACTTTTCTCCTAACTAATCATTCATCGTCACGCCAGACAGTAAAAAGGAGAAAGTAGAAAAATGGAGTATATATATAGTATAACTCTTTAAAAAAAACACATAAACTTGAGATATAGGGGATCGGAGTTTGCGAATTTGGAAGCCTAATTTCATAATCCTAGATTATTTTATTTGGCATTTTCTCATATAAAATTTCACTCTTTTTTCCTATTGGTTGTACCGTTATTTGGTGTTTGGTATGGCGTTGAGTTGAAGTGAACCATAGGTCTGCCATGTAAAGGATCATTTTGCCCTTTCAATTCGTCAAACAACTCGTCGATTAACTTGGCAAAATGTTTTATTTTTATTTTTTATATGAAACGCCTTCTAAATAAGCGAGTAATAATAATAAAAAAAATACAACAATGTACACATTACATACCAATCCATCCATACAGTTACTGATCTCATCTCACAAATCCTTCCTTGTCCTCTCATTTTTCCTCCCCCCTCAACGGTCTTGGACGTAATTTGAATAAGATGTTTTTCTTAAAGAAAATTATTTTTTTTTCAAAAAAGGATTGAAATTAATATTTGAACTACACAAGAAAATGTAATTAGACAATTAAATTTTTAAGAAAACTTGAAAAACCTGTTATTTGGTATAATTGCACATTTTTAACTTGTTGAGGAGACAATTACAATTTTTTTTTTAAAAAAAAATTACTTTTAGTGATTTAATTGCATTTTCTTGTATAATTCAGTTGTCAATTTGAACCACAGATTGTTAAAAACAAATGCAGAAGGCAAACCCTGAAGCAGAATACAAATATGCACCAATTAAAGAAGAATCATCACACTCCGGGCCGTTTTTTTTTTTATTTGTGTTGCCCTGTGTTAGTAAATAAGTGAGACCCTATCAAAGTATAAATATATAGTAGAATTTAGATAAGTCATGAAAACTAATTTTGAGCCAATATAATCACAAATACATATACTAGCTATTAGGCCAAGGATGGATTAGGGGCCCCCAAAATTTTGGGACCCTATACTGTTGCCTATCATGCATGCCCTAAAATCCGGCCCTGATCACACTTAACCAATAATACCAATATAATATACAATGCAATAACAGATGGGCAGAAGAGGGAGATCAGTTCCCCTTCAATTTGGGGTAACTGAAGATTGGTTTCTCAGGAACTGGCAAGCATTTCACAACCCAACTAATAGGCCAAGATGCAGCTGCTAATCCCAAACACAATCCCCACTGTCCCCAGTTTAATCTCCCTGTGTTAGTAAACTTGTACAGAAACTCCATCATCACAACCTGAAGCACAACTGTTATGCAGATGATCCCCACAAACAGCTTATTCTTGTGTATCCCTTCGAAGACATTCCTCTTCTCGAGTTTCCTCGCGTTGAACTGATTGAACACTTGGCAGAAGACGAATGTGTTGGAGATCAGCATGCCATTCACCCCATCGTCCACCTTGAAGATTGATTTGCCTCTGAATTGCAGGACGAGCAGAATGGATATTTGGTATAGGGCCTGGGCTAGCAGGTTCCTCCACATTATGTTTGTGATCAGTGGCTCAGTTCTGCCCGCATGCACCCTGTCCATGAGCTCTTTTGTTGGTTCTTGAGTGGCGAAGGCTAATGCTCCTAAGGTGTCCATGATGAGATTGACCCAGAAAAGCTGCACTACTGAGAGGGGGACTTCTCCTGTAGACACTGCTGCCACGAAGTTGATCACGAGGTCTACAACTTTAACTGTGAGCTGAAATTGGATGAATTTCTGGATGTTGTTGTAGACGCATCGTCCCCACATCAAGACTGTGGCTACAGATGCAAAGTTGTCGTCGAGGATGACAATGTCTGAGCTCTCTTTAGCCACTTCTGTGCCCTGGATCCCCATGGATAGTCCTATGTCGGCTTCTTTTAAAGCTGGGGCGTCGTTCGTGCCATCTCCCGTGACTGCAACTACGTGGCCTTTTTTCTTCAGGCACTGCACCATTAGCAGCTTGTCGAAAGGCGAGGATCTTGCCATTACACGGATGTTTTCCACTCGTGCCATCCGTTGCTCTTCTGTTAGGTTTCTGAACTCGAACCCTTCTATGACTGATCCTTCTTCTGGTGTTTGATTAAGCTGTAGAATGCCACATTCTGTGGCTATTGCCTTTGCGGTGAAGACATTGTCTCCGGTTATCATCTTGATGTTCACGCCCGCGAATTGGCAGGATTCGACGGCTTTCTTCACGCCATCTCTGCAGGGATCTTTTAGGCCTACTAGCCCCAGAAGAGTCAGGCCATGGCCATTTTCTGCAACTGAAGTTTGTGTTTCTGAGACCTGTTTGTGTGCAAAGGCTATGCATCTGAGGCTGCTAGCAGCCATGCCTTGGATCATTTGCTCGAATTTCGCTCTCTCGTTCCCATCCAAAGATTTCTTGTTCCCTTCCAGATCATAGTAATCTGAACACATCCCAAGGATCATTTCTGCAGCTCCTTTCCAGTGAACATGAACTGTGTTATCTGCAGCCTTTTTCATGGAAACCCCACTCCTCTTTTTCTCAGAATTAAATGCTTCCACATCAAGAACAGTGAAATTTCCCTTCACTCCCTCCATATCCATTCCAAGCTCCTCAACAGCCCAGGATAAAATGGCTTTCTCTGTTGGACTCCCCGAGAACTCGAACCCCATCCCCGAATCATCAGACCTGAAAACACTCCCTGTTGTGTTGAGCCCAACCCCTTGGTGGAACAGTTCAAGAACTCCCCCTGCAATTTCAGCTCTGTTCTTCCCCTCCATGGACTGTTTTCCCAGCCAGAACTTTGTCACCTTCATCTTATTCTGAGTCAAAGTTCCTGTTTTATCAGTGCAGATTGTTGTGACATAACCCATTGTCTCACAAGCAGAGAGCTTCCTCACCATTGCCTGATCGCTCATCATTCTCTTCATGGAATATCCGAGAGTAAGAGTTACAGCAAGAGGCAACCCTTCTGGATCCGCGACTTTGTTAATGGTTACAGCAATGGCTATGATTCCCCCGACAGAATTTATCACACTATACACCTTCGTCTTGTTCCCGTTGAACTCTTTGTTCCCGTTTCCATCCTCTGTGTGTCCTGTGAAATATCGTACCAACAAGACAACCAGTACGAGGAATGCCACTGCTAAGCCAACCTTTCCTATGGATGAAGTCAGCTTTTTTAACCTCGTCTGCAATGGTGTCTCCTCGCTGTTACATGATGAATTGAATAAATACTTAATTAGCAGAAGAACCTCTGCCAAAAACCTTGTGGTTAAGCGGCATAAATGTGGCCCTACTAAGTGAGAAGTTACAGGCTCGATAGTAAAATCTCTAGCCGCGGACCCACATCTTGACCCAACACGATTTGTGAATATGGCAAATCATGGTCACTCAGGATCCATTAAATGGGAGGATTAGGGTTCTCACAAGGAAACCATTATATTGGGTGCTTGATGGAATTTGTGAAGGTAGTAAATCAAGGTGTCTGATTTAGTTGTTCATTAAATGAGATGACAAGTGCTTGGTGCCTATAAAGAGCTCACTACTCCGATATGATTTCTGAAAATGTTAAATTAGTGTAACTCAATCATTGTGATATCCTTTAAGTAAGAGGATTCGTGCTAGTGCACACAATGAACCCGAGACATCGAGTATCCATAAACCTAGTTAACTTGACTTAATATATAAAATCTTACCTGCCGGAATCGCTGGTGATTTCGCTCATCATTAAGCCCCACTCGGTGTTCATGCCCACAGAAGTCACCAAGAATCTCCCATATCCGTCAACCACTTCCGTCCCGGAGATGAGAAACGGATTCCGATCATAATTAATCTCTACGTAATCACTCTCGCCGGTCATGCGCGATTCATCCACCATCAACGAGTGCCCTTCCACCAACAACCCATCCGCCGGGACTTGATCTCCGACCTTCAAGCACACAATATCTCCGACAGCGATCTCGAAGATAGAAACCTGCCGCCGTCTCCCGGCCCTGACAACCTCAACCGGAATATTCTTGCTGATATTCGACAGCTTATCGAACTGTCTGCTCTGCCGGAATTTGCTGAGAGCAGAAAAGGAGATTACCAAAAAGACGGCTAAAAATATACTCCCTCCATCGTAGCATCCTTCCTTGATTCCATCCGCTTTGATCCCAAACGCCAGCGACAAAACAGCACAAGCCAAGAGGATAATAATGGTGGGATCTCTGAACGCCTCCCACACAAAATGGAAGAGATTCTTCGCCGGCGGCTTACTGTAAGTGTTGCTTCCAAAAGCTTCGTTTCTACACGAAATGTCCCGCTCGTCGCCATAGATTCCGTGGTGCAAATTAGTGTCCAGATAAGAAGAAAGGCGTTCAATTCCACCAAGATTAGCAAGATAGTCGAGGCATTTCTCCTTGACAATCTTTGCAAGGCTTGACTGATGAAGATTCTGGAAACAACGAGGGTGTTCTTCATCATCATCCACGTCAGTGGATAATCTGTCAGATTGTTCTGGAGACACTTTCCTGGCGAGATAATGGAGGAATGCATTCAAACATTTGATCATAGAAACTGCAAGACGCCATCTTTTCTTGCTTGATGATAACCTCGGCTCCGTTTTCAGTGGCAGCTCCATGTTGGAGCGTCAAAAAAATTAACAGAAATAATTGAAGTAGCAAAGTGGTCTTCTGAAGATGGATATGTTTGTACGTAATTGCTTTTTTTTTTTTTTTTTTTTTAATTATGTTTTTAGGAGAAGAAAATTGATGAATGGGTTTCGATTGGTAACATGATGTTTTCCCAGTATGTATTTATAATAAATTGGTTCACCGCCATGACTCCATGAGAAAGGCGCGTGGTCTTTCTAGTGGTCTTCTGAAGATGGATATGTTTGTACGTAATTGCTTTTTTTTTTTTTTTTTTAATTATGTTTTTAGGAGAAGAAAATTGATGAATGGGTTTCGAATGGTAACATGATGTTTTCCCAGTATGTATTCGCCATGACTCCATGAGAAAGGCGCGTGGTCTTTCATGTCTTTGGCGGTATTTTCGAAGAAATAGCCATGCCCCATAATTGTGTGTACCTAACATCATTTGAACAAAAATATTTTAATTCAAAATTCTAAAAAATGTATAAAGTATTAATTTTTTTTTATTTTTTTACTATTATGATGTACTACCTCCGTAACAAAATGGTTGTCTGGTTCGTTTAACGATGCTTGACTGAAGTAATTTTTAATTCAATTTTTTATATTATTAAGTTTAGCATTAATATATAAAATTTATATATTTAGAAACTACATTAAAAGTACTATTAAACACAAAAAAATAAATTTAAAAATAATAAAAAAATTACTAAAGAAAATAAACAAAAGAAAGAAGAGTTGGTTTGACCCATGAATAGTAAATAGGACTAGTAAAATGGGACAGAGGGAATATATATTTTTATTTTCCCCGGGTCCACATATTTCCTGTTTTTACTCTCCCTAGCCTAGTAGTCTCCTAAACTGGCATTGAAACAAATACCTTCTACTTATTTTGAAAGGGGGTTCGACTTTCAACTTTTTATTTATGACTCAACCATATTTAGGACTCTGTTCATTGGATGAGAGGACAATAGCTATAAAGAGTCCACTACTGTAGTAGCACCAGCTGCGCCGACTATAGCGGAAGTCATGAATCGCTTCTTATGTATGTGTGAAAGAGGGAGGGCTTCTGGGCTTGACCGCCTCTCTCTCAATTTTTTTTTTTTTTTTTTTTTTTTTTAAGAAAATGGTCAAATATGATCTTAAACTTTAGACCAAAAGTCAATTAGACATCTAAATTTGTAAAAGGTGCAATTAAACCCTAACCAACATGTTAGCGGTTGAAATTTAAAAATGCCGGAAAACATCTTCACCAACCAAAAGGTTGTCTTATTTGACCAACAATAACATGTTTGAGGGTTTAATTGCACTTTTTAAAAGTTTAAGTGCCTAATTAACTTTTGACCCAAAGCTTAGGAGTTTATTTGACCCTTTTTTCTTTTTTTTTTTTTTAATTAGAAAAAACATTTCTCTCAACTTTTTGGCTATTTTATTTTATTTTTTTATAATCTTATTGCTTAATCCTAAGTCAATAATATAAAGTCACACAAAAAAGTCAATAATATTTTTTCGCATTGGTTAATAAACCATATTTTTGTATTGCAATTTATAATGTACAGACTACAAGCAACCAAAACTAAAAAAAGTCAATAATCATTTCATTTTGAAAGGCAACCAAACGAAAATTGGGTTCCACGAAAATTGGGTTCCACACTTCTAGAAGCGGATAGAGAAAATAAAGCAAAAAAAAAAAAAAAAAAAAACAGAAAATGAAAACGCGGCACTGCAGCACTGACAAGAAGTGAGGAAAAGAAACAAAAAAAAAAAATAAAAAAGTGAAGATTTCAGTTTACGCGCCTAATGGCGCGTGCCCGCGCACCTGCGCTTGTAATCCTGTCTATTTGCTTCGGGGCAATTCTGTGGTTGCCGAGGAATGGACAAAAATATCGAGGTTCTGAAAGTTGGACAAATATATAGATGTTTTAATAAAAAAATGTTAAATCTTTACCTACATTCTCTCTCTTCAAATTTTATTATTATTATTATTATTATTAATTTTTTTTTTTTTTTGGTTTCGACGCCATGTTTTGAAAATGTGGACTACCTTTTTAGAGGAATGTATTTGAAATCCGTGTGTATTTTGAAAAAAAAAATATGAGATCACATATTTAGGTAAGATTGTGAGATCAGATCTTATGTATTCATATAATAATTTAATGATTTAGATTTATTTAAGATTCTAAGTTAAAATGTGTGCGAACGGTGATAACTTTCGAATGATTTGTTAGGAACATGACTCTCGTATATCAAACTTAAGACTTAACACAAAGGAGAATTTTTTTTTTTCAACAATGTAAATGCCCATTTTAATCCTACTTGAAAAGGGAATTTTTTTTTTGACGAAAAATATGTCGATATTTTTTTCCTAGAAAAAATTGTCGGGAAAACCGCCGAATTTATTTTTCGGCGGGAAAAAGGACCATTTTGAAACAAAAACAATAATCGTTGAACAAAATTACAAAGTTTAAAAGTCTCGTATAGCAAACTTAAGACTTAACACAAAGGAGAATTTTTTTTTTCAACAATGTAAATGCCCATTTTAATCCTACTTGAAAAGGGATTTTTTTTTTTTGACGAAAAATATGTCGATATTTTTTTCCTAGCAAAAAATTGTCGGGAAAACCGCCGGATTTATTTTTCGGCGGGAAAAAGGACCATTTTGCAACAAAAACAATAATCATTGAACAAAATTACAAAGTTTAAAAGTCGTGGGCAATCCAGCAAGAAACATTAGCATGCATTGGTGATTGGTTTCCAAAATACACCCTATGGACAATTAAAAAAAAAAAAAAAAAAGCTACACGCCAGACGCCACATGCCACATGCATAATGCATTGATATTCAAAAATTAAAAAAGCCTAAGCACTTGCTTTATTGAATAAAAAAAGCTATGCATTTGCTTTATCGATATTCTTGTCCAGTAATACATCCATCGATATTCTTGTCCATTGTTTTGTTTTCATGGACAAACTGAGCTATGCCTCATTTGCTTCAGCTTTGGTCAGCAATGGGACCCACAATAAACTCATATTTGCAGAAGTGAAAAATGAAATAAAAATCACTCTCCACACTAATAAAAACTCATTCCTAGTTATTTCATCTGACATTATCCCATAAAAAACTGCTGATAAGAATGCTCTAATATGGCACACAGGTGGGCAGTTTCTGAATACAAAGAAAATTGGGTTCCACTCTTCCACCAAGGCACCAACGGGGATTGAAATCGATAGTATTGAATAACGGGGCGTAACTAATCATGACTTTCAATGAATTTTTAAAAATTTTTGGTCATGTTTGATAAATAATCAGTCAATTTTAGCTTATTTAACCACAATTAGTTGTTTGGTTAATAAGCTTTTTGTAACTCCAAAATGCTAAAATTCAAAAGGCTACTCAAAGCAGCCTTTTCAATTAGCTTTTTGAGAAAAAAAATTATGTCATGGTCCATAATGCATTGTGGAGCATGGTCCACGGTATAACGACTAGACCACCTCTTGCTGATTTGGTGTTCTATCTTATCAATTAGGGATAAAGATTTTTTGTTTAAGAAATACTTAGATGTGTAATAATTTTAGTAACTATAGATATCAATAATAATAATAATAATCCTATCCTATTTATAATAAAGCAAAATCCTGGCCACAAAATTTTCCCTCCAAAGTGTGAAAGCATTTTGATAGATTTGTAGAATTATTGTGTTCACATTTATTGTGACAAACAAAGCAATCAGATTTTGTTTACTATCACATTAATTACATTGAGATTTTTTGTATTTTTTAATACAACTGACCCTATTGAAGCACAAAGAGTCAATTTCGAGATCTCCTCCACTGAGACTTGAACTCATGACCTCCCATCTGAGGGTGGCCACTACATGCCAATTGAGCACAAGGTGCTTGGCAATTACATTGAGATTTAAATATATTGAAATTTGAAACTTTATTTGAATAATATTTTTTGTTTACAATCTCATTCAAGTTGACTCTTCGTATACTTACACAATAATTACATGACAATAAATTTAAATTTGTGTTTTAAATAATATAATCTTTTCTTATTGACAAAAATATTTCATTTTAATATATTGATTTATTTTAATATAATCTTTTCTTATTGACAATAGGATATATTAATATAATCTTATTGACAATAGGATATTATGGTGAAATAGTTGTAATTCAACGGTTAATTATTGGATGAGAAATATCGATTAACAATTATAATGTTAATGATAAATATTGATCACACTTTTGGACTTTACAATGGTACTCGGTTGATTGTAATTAATGTCAAACGCTATCAAATATTGGGTTGCTATTAAAGAAACCAGTATTTGTTTATGGACAAATGTTTGTAGCGGCATCCAGTGTAATGAACCCCAACGGTTTCAAAATATTAGTTTGTGGTGAATCGGAAAGAGTTTGTAGTTTGTACTTCTACTACTAATGTAGTTTACAAAGAGGGATTTAATGATTTGTAATTTTTTTCAATACTTATAATCAATCAAACATTATGTTTTTTAGTCATTGTACATGTTTTTGTGAACTCAATATTACATGATTTTTTTTATCAACTTCATGAACAATACTTAATATTTATTTATACTAAAATATAGATCTATTATATATGGCCGTGCATCGCCTATAAATATATATATATATCTTAATAACAATTGTACATTTGTACTCCAACCACTAATGTTATATATGAGGAAATTTTTAATAATTTGTAAATAAAATTATCATTTAGGAATCAATATTTCTTTTGACGTGCAATATCCTATAAATACATTTTACAATTTAATATGTATAGTCTATTATCATATATATTCATGCCGTTTGTTTATTACAATAATATTTTTAACTAAAATTTAAATTGCAGACCGTGCATCGCACGGGTACAACACTAGTAATAATAATAATATAATAATATTCACCAAAAAAAATAATAATAAAATGACACATAATCAATTATAATAACAAGATGATCCATTGGTAACTTGAAAAACTTGTTATTTGGTCTAATTACACATTTTTAACATGTTGAGGGGTCAACTACACTTTTTTTTAAAAAAAAAATTAAAAATCGTAATTACATTTTCTTGTATATATAGTTGGTCAATTTGAACCTTTTTCCATTTGAACCCCAAACTGTTAAATATAAATGCGGAAGGCAAATTCTTAAACAGAACACATATTTGCACCAATTAAAGAAGAATCATCATACTTAAACAAATAAAAGAATTAATACCTTCATATCAATAACATACCAATATGGCAATATACAATACAATAACAGAAAAAATACTAGTATGCTGGGCAG
This sequence comes from Ipomoea trifida, assembly GCA_003576665.1. Classification (NCBI taxonomy): domain Eukaryota; kingdom Viridiplantae; phylum Streptophyta; class Magnoliopsida; order Solanales; family Convolvulaceae; genus Ipomoea; species Ipomoea trifida. Next base: position 21,263,891 of record CP025656.1, read on the forward strand.
AAGAGGGAGATCAAATCCCCCACTGGGAAAGAATACAGACTATAAAATAACAACCATATTTACATGAATTTCTTCAATTTGAGGTAACTGAAGATTGGTCTCTCAGGAACTGGCAAGCATTTCACAACCCAACCAATAGGCCAAGATGCAGCTGTTAATCCCAAACACAATCCCCACTGTCCCCAGTTTAATCTCTCTGTATCAGCAAATTTCTTCAGAAACTCCACCATAACCACCTGAAGCACAACAGTTATGCAGATGATCCCCACAAACAGCTTATTCTTGTGTATCCCTTGGAAGACGTTCCTCTTCTCGAGCTTCCTCGCGTTGAACTCGTTGAACACTTGGCAGAGGACGAACGTGTTGAAAATCAGCGTGTCATTCACCTCCTTACTCACCCCGAAGATTGATTCGCCTCTGAATTGCAGGACAAGCAGAATGGATATTTGGTATAGGGCCTGAGCTAGCAGGTTCCTCCACATTATGTTTGTGATGAGTGGCTCGGTTCTGCCCACGGGCGGCCTGTCCATGAGCTCTTTTGTTGGTTTTTCGGTGGCAAGGGCTAATGCTCCTAAGGTGTCCATGATGAGATTGACCCACAGAAGCTGCACTGCTGAGAGAGGGACTTCTCCTGCAGAAACTGCAGCCACGAAGTTGATCACGAGGGCTGCCACGTTTACTGTGAGCTGAAATTGGATGAATTTCTGGATGTTGTTGTAGACGCATCGCCCCCACATCAAGACTGTGGCTACAGATGCAAAATTGTCGTCGAGGATGACAATGTCTGAGCTCTCTTTAGCCACTTCTGTGCCCTGGATCCCCATGGATAGTCCTATGTCGGCTTCTTTTAGAGCTGGGGCGTCGTTCGTGCCATCTCCCGTGACTGCAACTACATGGCCTTTTTTCTTCAGGCACTGCACCATTAGCAGCTTGTCGAAAGGCGAGGATCTTGCCATTACACGGATGTTTTCCACTCGTGCCATTCGCTGTTCTTCTGTTAGGTTTCTGAACTCGAACCCTTCTATGACTGATCCTTCTTCGGGTGCTTGATTAGGCTGCAGAATGCCACATTCTGTGGCTATTGCCTTTGCTGTGAAGACATTGTCCCCGGTTATCATCTTGACGTTCACCCCCGCGTATTGGCAGGATTCGACGGCTTTCTTCACACCGTCTCTGCAGGGATCTTTTAGGCCTACTAGCCCTAGAAGAGTCAGGCCATGGCTATTATCTGCAACTGAAATTTGTGTTTCTGAGACCTGTTTGTGTGCAAAGGCTATGCATCTGAGGCTGCTGGCAGCCATTCCTTGGATCATTTGCTCGAATTTCGCTCTCTCGTTCCCATCCAAAGATTTCTTGTTCCCTTCCAGATCATAGTAATCTGAGCACATTCCAAGGATTATTTCTGCAGCTCCTTTCCAGTGAACATAAACTGTGTTATCATCTGCAGCCTTTTTCATCAAAACCCCACTCCTCTTTTTCTCTGAATTGAATGCTTCCACATGAAGAACAGTGAAATTTCTCTTAACTTCCTCCATATCCATCCCAAGCTCCTCAACAGCCCAGGATAAAATGGCTTTCTCTGTTGGACTCCCCGAGAACTCGAACCCCAAACCCGAATCATCTGACTTAAAAACACTCCCTGTTGTGTTTAGCCCAACCCCTTGGTGGAACAATTCAAGAACTCCCCTTTCAATTTCACCTCTATTCTTCCCCTCCATACACTCTTTTCCCAGCCAGAATTTTGTCACTTTCATCTTATTCTGAGTCAAAGTCCCTGTTTTATCAGTGCAGATTGTTGTGGCAGACCCCATTGTCTCACAAGCAGAGAGCTTTCTCACCATTGCTTGATCACTCATCATTCTCTTCATGGAATACGCGAGAGTGAGAGTTACAGCAAGAGGTAATCCTTCGGGAATCGCGACGACGACAATGGTGACTGCGGCGGCTATGATTCCCACCACGGAATTGATCACATCATCTGCCTTTGTTTTGCTCCCGTTGAACTCTTTGTTCCCGTTTTCATCCGTAGTGTGTCCTGTGAAATATCGTGCCAACAAGACAACCAGTACGAGGAATGCCACTGCTAAACCAACCTTTCCTATGGATGAAGTAAGCTTGTTTAACCTCGTCTGCAATGGCGTCTCTTCGCTGTTACATCAATTGATGAATAAAACTTAATTAGCAGAATGCATTATTCTGAGATGTGAGTAACAATAAACTTTATATGTTAATATGTTATATATTGTACACCCTATATTTCATTAATAAACTTTATATAGTGTTTGATGAACAAACAATCATTTAGTTCAACTAAATTATTTAACAAGCCTACTTAATTTGTACAAAAAAAAAAAAAGTAAAATCCCTCACCCTGACTGAGTTCACATCCTGACCCAACAAGATTTGTGGATGTGGTATAATCATGGCTACTCACAATCCATTAAATAGAAGGACCAGATTTTTCACAAGGAACCTATCATATTGAATGCTTGATGGGATTTTTGAAGGCAGTAAATTACATTGATTCAGTTATAATGTTCATTAGGTGAGAGGACAAGTGCAGGGTGCCTATAAGGAGCTCACTACATTGGGCACCCGACAGAATTTGTGGATGTAATCATAGTGACTAAGTCATCTATTAAGTAAAAGTGTAAAATGACATGTGTCGGGTAGTGGGTACCCACAAAGAGTCCACCACATTAATTCATTAAATGCCCGATAGAATTTGAAAAAATGTTCAATTACTATCACTCGACCATCTTTTAGGTAAAAGGATTCGTAGCGGTGCATATAAAGAACCCACCACATTGGTATATCTAGTTAAGTTGCACTAATTAAGACATTAATATATAAAATCTTATATTACCTGCCGGAATCGCTGGTGATTTCGCTCATCATGGCGCCCCAGGCGGTGTTCATGCCGACAGAAGTCACCAAGAATCTCCCATATCCATCAGCCACTTTCGTCCCGGAGATGAGAAACGGATTCCGATCATAATTAATCTCTACGTGATCACTCTCGCCGGTCATGCTCGATTCATCCACCATCAACGAGTGCCCTTCCACCAACAACCCATCCGCCGGGACTTGATCTCCGATCTTCAAGCACACAATATCTCCGACAACAATCTCAAAGATAGAAACCTGCCGCCGTCTCCCCGCCCTAACAACCTCAACCGGAATATTCTTACTGATCTTCGACAGCTTATCGAACTGTCTGCTCTGCCGGAAATTGCTGAGAGCGGAAACGGCGATTACGAGAAACACGGCGAGAAATATGCTCCCTCCATCGTACCATCCTTCCTTGATTCCATCCTCTTTGATCCCAAACGCGAGAGATAAAACCGCACAAGCCAAGAGGATAATAATGGTGGGATCTTTGAACGCTTCCCAGACAAAATGGAAGAGATTTTTGGCCGGGGGTTTACTGTAAGTGTTGCCTCCAAATGCTTCGTTTCTACGGGAAATATCCTTCTCGTCGCCGTAGATTCCGTCGTGTAAATTAGTGTCGAGAGAAGAAGAAAGGCCTCCAATTCCACCAAGATTAGCGAGATGTTCTATGCTTTTCTCTTTGACAATTTTTCCAAGGATTGATTGATCAAGATTCTGGAAAGAACGAGGGTGTTCTTCTTCATCATCATCATCGACGTTAATGGATAATCTGTCAGATTGTTCTGGAAACACTTTCCTGGGATTCTTCAGATATTTGTAAGATGGAGCTTCGAAGAGCTTGGCACTGTGATTTTGCTTGGAATAATGGCGGAATGCATTCAAGCATTTGATCATAGAAACTGCAAGATGCCATCTTTTCTTGCTTATTGATAACCTCAGCTCCGTTTTCAGTGGCAGATCGATGACAACGATGTCCATCCTGAGTAGTGGCTGCGAGTTTTTCTGGTCACGCTGAATAGTGACTGTGGGTTTTTCTGGTCACTCAGAAAGTAAAATCTTTAAAGAAAGAATTGAATTGAAGCAGCAATGCAAAGTGGTCTTCTGCAGTGAGTTGTATCTCTATATGAGACTATATATATATCGCACGACAATGGTGAAGCAGTAAAGTAAGAAAATGGTTAAATGTATGTTTGTAATTGCTATATATGAATCTTGAACGACAAGCTGTCCAGTAATGGAAGTGTTGAGAATTGATGAATGGGTTTCGATTGGTAACATGATGATTTCCTTGGTATGTATTTATAAATCGGTTCACCGCGTCTGAGAAAGGTACGCGATCCGATTGGTTGGATCTTTGGCGGCAAGTATGAATGAAATTCTGGTGGAGGCTTGGAGCCCAATTTTGCGTTACCTTCGTCGTGTTTACTCCGTATATTAATATAACCGCCAATGTATCTTTCATAGGATTACGAGGAAACTCACATCTTATGTTTGAGTTTTAAACATTGATCTCTGGATGAATATTAAAAAGAAAAATTATAACTACTAGTAAAAAATGTAAATAGAATAAATTTAATTCCATTTTCCTCAAATATTTTTCGTGAACCATATAGACCTTAAGCAAAAAATTCACATTAAATGAATTATTTAAAAAAATTAAAAAAACTGACTTTGTATACTTTTTTCCTGTTATTAGTGATGTGTGAGTCATTGAGTGTTTGACTATTCTCAAATATTTTATTCAACATCTTTACAAATTACAAGTAATTTAATCCAAAAATTTGTATACAATTTGGACAACATTTCTCCCTACTCACAAAGCACTTTCATTATTAGCATTCTATATATATTTTACGGGTCAAACACACTATATATACATGTTTGTTTTCTTCTTCGATTTTCATTGAAAATAATTCAAAGAAATGATCAAATCTTCCAAAAATTTTCTGATCATGTTTAGGAAGTTATACAACAAACTTCCACAATATATGAGTTGCAATCTTCTAATATAAATTGTGTATTTTTTGATCTACAGAATAATTTGTCCGGATTATACATGATATCAAGATTCAAGATTCATAGATGAGTCATTACGCCGCGTAAATGCGTCAAAAGAAACTGTACGGCATTATCCCACACGTAGGCATATATACTGCGGGTATTGGTCAAAGTCGGCGGTGTTTCTTCTCATATACGTTTGTTCCCCAATCTCTTGGAGATGAAGGAAAATGATACACGTATATGATTTATTAGGTAATTACAGCTCGTTTTGTTGGAATGAGAGAATTAAAAAAAGAATTATAATTTGATAAGAAAAAAATAATATAGAAATAAAATAGGAACTCAAATTATATTATTTGGTATGGAAAAATAAAATTGTTAAGAATGTGGATGGAAAAAGTCGTATAAAGATAAAAATGTCCTTTAATAATAATAATAAAAGGTAATTTTGTCATTTTCATTCATTTTTCCTTTCTACATGGTGCTGACATGCAATTCATTAAGGGGGACATATGAATTGTAATTCCACAAAAGGAATTGCAAAATTCCTTTAAACCAAAAAAAAATGTAATTTTGATGAGTGTTGAATTTCATTGTAAAAGAATTTCAATTATACCCAAATACCTTGTAAATGTCTGTACAAACAACTAAGTAAATATTCACATCGTAGATTGTACGTAAAGACGTAGAAATTACTCCTAATATAGTGGGCTCTTTATGATACTTGGTATTGGTCTAGTGGTCTTCCCAAGTCTAATTAAAATGTCACTAAGGGTGTGTTTGGAACACAGGAAAATGACTTCTGGAAAATGTTTTCTGGAAAAATTTTCCGTTTTATCTACAAAGTAAAGAAAAGTAAATGAATAATAGTGTAGCTCACATCTACATTAAATTAAATCATCTACAACTCAACAATAGATGGGATCAATAAATGTATCACACAGACTCGTATGGACAGCTCAGTTAGTTACGGACTCGAAGTTTGGTGGGAAGGATAAATGTATCATGGTCAGCATTGAAGCATGGCGTGGCATTGCATTGCTGGTGACGCGGCGGGGCGGTGCAAAGTCAACAGCTAAGATAGATACAATAAGCGTTTGGTGTTGAAATGATGAGAAACAACATTAATCAAATATAAGAGAATTTTATGAAACAAGTGCGGCTCGTTTGAGGTTCCACTAGTGTTCAGATTTCATGCCATTGACTTTTTTTTTTTT
>CP025656.1:21270026-21292049 GCA_003576665.1 Ipomoea trifida
TTTTTTTTTAATTTTTTAATTAGCAGTTCAAACAATCTGATCAGGGCTTCAAGTATCACTCTTTAACAATGGTTTTCCATATAATCATATTAATATAAGTTTGAACCCTCTCCCTTTCCTTTCATTACTTTGCTGGATGTATCTAAACTGTCTTATATGTTTTCACGTATTTGTGCTTACAACGAGATTAAATCTATACTTTTTTTTTTTTTTTTAAATTCCTTATAAGATTCGGATCCTATATTAGGATGCTAGCAAAGCAAAGTTTATAACACCATTTTTAATTGGACTAGTTGAGTTGTGCTCCTAGATCACAATCATATTAATATACATGATAACCACCCGGCACCTGAGTGGAATGGATTCATCAATCCTTAACCAAAGGTCAAGGTATCGATTTTTACCTTGGATATAGAACAGTCTTAAATCTCTAGACCAATTATCTCATTTTTAGAGGTAGTGGTGGTGATTATTATTGTTGTTGTCGTCGTCGTCAATGGAAACTTTTTCTATATTACCACCAAATAAATAAATACACATTACAATAAATAAAGGGAAAATACTGCTTAGACCAACAAGAGAAATCCAATCAAATACTACATAACACACAATCAAGCCCAAGATAGCAAATCACAGCCCAATAAAAATATCACTGTCAAAGCCCAAATTAAAGTCCACAAACAAGCCCATATTCCTTGTAAGGCCAAGTCCAATTGGGATCAACTAAAGTAGGAAAGGAATGGAACAAGTTCAAGTGTCATGACTCATGACCAATATAATTAGTTTTTTTTTTTTTTTTCCTGAATACAACTTACTCTGTTACAATGGAGTATATGTTCATAACTACTTTCTTAACCTACTGAAGCACAAATAGTCATTAGCGTCTCCACTAAGACTTGAACCCACCCCCTTTCATATGGGAGTGTTGCACATAGATTTAATCACGGTAAAAGATTGAATCAAATCAATTTTTTAGTTTGATTTGAGGTAAGAACTCGAGGTATAGAATTCCAAACTTGATGTGTGAACTTCATTAATAAATTTACTAGCCAAATTTAATGAGTTATGAACTCTTCACGTCAAGTTTTATTCGAAACTTTATTACACTAATGATATAATCTTAACGTATCAAGTTGAATCGAAACTTTACCTTAGCTAAATGAAATTATTTATCATCCATCAACTTCAAACCACATTTATACAAATTATATTGTGAACTAGGGTTCATCATGAACCTTGTAAGTCCCACTTCAAATTATTTGTGTACTTTTAGTTAACTGAATATACATAATAGGTTAATTGAATACTAATAATTTGTACCTTCGTATCCACAATATTCATGGTGGACCATCCTACACGATACAACGTTTGCAATGTTTCAATATTAGACACCCACTATATGTGAACCTCAAAAGACAAATTTGTAAAGTAATATGAAGAGGACAATTCCGGTTTCAGTGTCAAAGTCTTGTACACTGCACGGACACGCAGAAACAATTGCGTGGTAATTTCAAAGGTCCACATTAGTCGTAGTAATCGCGTAGGAACTGCATAGAGATCGTGTTGTTGACTTGGACCTTTGATTAGTACAAATAAAAAAGATTTATATTACAATGAGAACCGACTAGTTTAAATAGAAAAGATTAGTAGATAATTGTTAACTAACTTGATTAAGGTTATAAGTCCAACACCTTTCTTCTCGAAAATGTGGCGATAAACAAATATAAAGTTGAATCTTTTTTACAAGCTATAACTTTTGGCGTAGTGGTAAGCGTTTGATCCTAACAAGTCAAGTCATCATAAGTGGCCTTTGCGATAAATTATAGCTTATGACATAGTGGTAAGCGCTTGATTCCTACAAACATAGTGGTAAGCGCTTGATTCTTACAATCTAGGTCACGGGTTCAAGTTTCGATAAGGGTATGTAAACTGGACAAAGTTTCGATAAGGGTATATAAACTGGACAATTAAGACTGACCGGTATTAAGAGAGAAAATTGTGTACTTATTATGTCACCCGGTCCACTGAATCTAAAATGATTAAAATCTTCTTACAAACTAAATGATGAAATTTGCTTAAATACATTCCCAACATTTTAAACTAAATATACACAAATTCTCCGAGCACTTTCAACACATTAGATTTCATTTCTACTAGAATAAAAGAATTACATTGATGAGCATTACATCACATCAGAAAAATACAATGTAATGAAATTATCCTATTAATCTTTCTTCATTACAGTGGCAAAATTAACATGATGAATTTTAACAAATAATTAATGACAGTAACTAGTAGCAAAGAAACACTAATTTTATCTGTGTTCATCATCTTCTTCACAGTGTTCATCATCAAGGTTAAAACTCTACCCAATGTTCATCATCATCTTCACAAATTCTTCATAGTTGACTTGTCCATCTCCATCCAAATCTGCCTCTCTTATCATCTGTTCAACCTCTTCGTCTGTAAGCTTCTCCCCCAAATTTATCATCACGTGCCTCAGCTGCATATATATATGGAATCCAAACATTTTACTTCACAATATTGCACTAATTTCTTGAATTTTAAGTCAAACAAAAATATAATCGTCAAACCAAAGATAAATCCAAGACTCCATGCTATAGATTTGACCAAGAGAGTGTCTTGTAATCTTTTTTTTTAGTAGCTTAGTTTTTTTTTTAGTTTCGTAGGTTATATCCTAGATTCCAGGAATTCCCTCCAAACCCATAAGTAAATCGAATCAGTATAATCTAACTTCAAAATTTAATACACTTTTGCACACAAGAAGTCAATCTCAAACGCAAATTCTTAATGTTTATGATAAGATCGAATCCTCATTCTACTGCTAGAAACTGTCTTAAGTGAGACTTTTCATACACTGATTAATGTCTGGAGTCATGACAACTTATTTACTAAATCTTTGATTTGATATTTCACAGGCTTCCAAAGAGTACATGCCGTACACAATGACGTACACATCTTCTTTTTCTATGTAAATACCATAGAATAATTAATGGGTCAATTATTTGATAATAAAAAGCCAAAAAGAAAAAAACAAATTAAAAAAAACCAAAAAATCTTTATTGACTTTCAAGAACACGTTTTCTCATTGTACCAATTCCTATTTTCACCAAACACATTTGTATGTTTTAATAGTATTACGAGTAATTAATTTTGATTAACATATATAGATATTAAGTTAATAACTCACCTCACTGGCAGAGATGTAGCCATTTTGGTCTTTATCAAACACCTTGAAAGCTTCTTTAAGCTCCTCCTCTGCATCTGTTTCCTGGGAATGGATGACAGACAGGCAACATTAAACTCCTCGAATGCTCATCGGATGCCACGAAAAAGGTACGAGGTTAATTGCAGGGTGGAAAATACCTTCATTTTCTTGGCCATGAGGTTCAAGAACTCGGTGAACTCAATGGTTCCATTGCCATCTGCATCCACTTCGTTGATCATGTCCTGCAGTTCTTCCTCTGATGGGTTTTGGTCCAATGATCTTATCACCGTCGCAAGTTCTTCCACAGTGATGCAACCTATATATACATATATACATTATTATTCAACCCCACAGGGAATCAGGTAATCCAGTCAAGCTGGTCAGACCGTTAACTGATAATCATAAGATTTTAAGTTTGACTAGAGCGGTGTGCATGTTATGTTACTCACCATCGCCGTCTTTGTCGAAGAGATTGAAGGCTTCTTGGAACTCTACAATTTGATCTTCATTTAGCACCTCAGCCATGGTGATTTTCTGCTGGAAATTTGGGAAGACAAGAGCAGCTTGAGAGAGAGAGAGAGAGAAAGAGAGGAGGGGAATGAGGGTTGAAGGTTGAGTAAATATAGCTCAATCTTTGGTGGGTTTTATAGAAGGGAAGCCAAGGAAAGATTGCTAAAAAGAGAAGAATATTTTCAAAAGAAAAGAGTTTTAAAAGTGAAAATTTGCCAAGATTTTGTGGTCTAGTACTTTATGACACCAGTTGCACCCTCATATGAAATGAGTGGGTTCGAGTCTAGTACAATAGGTTGAGAAAATAGTTATGAACAACGTTTAAGTAATAAGAGTCTAATTTTACATGTGTGATTTAAGCTGAATTTGAATTAGTCTCATAATATAAGAATACTGTATGATTGGAAAATTGAGATTTTATACTTGATAAAGTTATTATTGTAATGAAAAAAAATAGCTGATCAAGAAACTTGGTGAATCTATACTTATAATTAAACTCTAAGAATATGATCTAAATCAAATTCAAATTAGTCTCAACAATTATCACCTAATATAGATTTGGTTGCAATAAAATTTCTTAGAAAACATTTTGTAGTCCAAACTGAGGTTTTGATTTGGTCCTACAATAATTCCCATTGCCACACTTGTAACCAAAAGGGACGCTTTACACGTTTTCTCCCACTGCAGAACCATAAGTTAGACCATTTGTTTATAATTTTATTAGTGACAAATCTTAAATTATCACAACTATTACATGAACTTTAACTTGGGACAACAAAAAAGGCGATTCTAGTTAAAAAATGATTACAAATAGATAAATTAATCTATCAGTAAATGAATTCAAAAAATAAATTAGTTTAGATTATTTATATTTATTGGCTAAATTAAAAAAATCAATAACATTTTTTTTATCCAAAATTAAATGTAGAATCTCATGAGTGTTAAATTAATTATCGGACTAATTTGGTGGGTTATTGTAAAATGTTGAATTTTTCTTGACGACTATAAAAGTGGGAATCCATTTCACACTGTGATTGGGGTTATAACAATAATATTAATATATATATATTTTTTTGTTGAAATTAAATTTTGAGAATATAAATTTAGACAGCTGGAATGGTTTGAAGTTCAGGGGACAATGCATTGAAATTTAAGACTGGAGAAGGCATGGGGAGGTGTGTACTGTCAACTCTGTACTTGCCTACGGCCTTTAGCTCAATATATTTTTCTTTTTAATGTTTTCATTATTTAATTTCGTATGATTTAAATTAAACAATTTTTAAAAGTTGAATAAATATATAATTTTGTATGCATATTATCCTAGTGTTTGCACGGTCTAAATCTTATTTTTGTACAATAATACACAAACTACACTCTAAAAAAAATTACACTAAAAAATATCGTGTGATAAGCTTGACTAAAATGGCGAAAAGATTTTATTATATTTTGGTTTGCCTTTCTGGTTTCATGGAGCACGGTGCATTGCTCGCACGAGGGTTGCCATTTTTATCACTTCTGATTTCTGCCGGCTAAATCACATGATTGCTACTAGTATCTCCTCCTTAATTATTATTCTGTTTTTTAAAATCATTAATATGCCATTGTTATTTAATGAATATAAAGCAAGCTATTTACACGCCTATATCCCACTAATAATATGTAATATTTTAAAAATATTTATATATACTATTGATGGTTTTGCGACAATCGGATAGTCACCGACGGACCATCATTATCGTTACCACACAAACTAAAATAAAATGTAATGAGGTAAAATTGATCGTTTAAAATAGTGTTCTCAGGGTGAGCCAAAGAACTATAGTGTATTTAGTTGAGCAAAGTTTTGTTTTCCTCTAATCTGTACATTAATGTCATATTTATAGGTTAAGATGTCTTTTATTCGTAACAAGATATCTAATATGATATAAACACACGCCCATGAACACTTCTCAACAACTCAACCTTAAGGCTAATTGGTAGGTTGGTCGTGTATCCTAACTGAAGATAGGTCAGACACTCCAACATAGTTGATTTAGGATCGAGCCAATACATTTATCACCGAGTGACAAGAGTCAATAATACTAATCTCAACATTTATTTTTTATTTTTTTAAAAAAAAGACTTCATAATTTAAATGTAATATTCTCCTAATTTTTGAAGAAATAATATGCATGCTTGTTTATTTAATTAAATTGTTTTTTTTTTTGGACTATAAATTTCTTTTACCGATCAACTAGAATCACATATCAAAACTAATCGTGTATGTCTTATTAAGATAGGAGAGACTCACATCACTCACGTTATCTCATCCACACTCTTACACAATAAAGAAATACTTCTTTAAAGAAGGAAATTAACCCAAATTTCAAAAGGAGTGCGGTAGTACGTCAAGTGTGTAAAACATAATTCTCGTACATGCAGAGATAATTTTTCTCTTATATAATTTATATGTTCTTCCCCAAGAATTGCAATTCTCCTTCAATATAATTCATCACCATCATTGAAAAAAAAAAAAAAAAAGAAGTCAAACCTAACAATAACACATAATAATCTATGGTAAATTACTACTAGTTGCATATTAAATTATATTGGATGTAGCATCTGACCTACATACTAGTAATAGGGCTGCTAACTTTATAGCCGATTTAATCTCGGTTTTCAACAAATGATTCTTTACCTAAATAAAGATGCAAATGTAAGCAATTCCCATTTCAATCAGTCCAAATCATTTCTTTAATTTGTTGAATGACAAATCGTTTTCATGTTACAAGTCAATTTAGATGTGTTGAATGCATGTTAACTTACTTAATGAACAAGTGAGAAGTAGATTTTGTCATTTTAATATGTTTTTTGTTCAAAATATAAGATAATTTTATAATGTTGAAAAGTGTTGTACTACAGTTGTAGCCCAAAGAATTAATACTCCACTCCCGAGGTTTGATTACATTCTATAACATTTCTTTAAGGAGAGCCACAAAGGTGTCAATTGAGCGCAAAGTGCTTGGCAGCAATTATAGTTATTTTTTTTTTTTAAAAAAAGATTTTTAACTACCGATCGTTGGAAATTAGAGGAACATGGATTAATTTATATATTTTTTTTAAAAAAATTAACTACCGATGGTTGGAAATTAGAGGAACACACTTATGATCTAACTAACCAAATTTTTTTACCATTGAAGTGAAAAGTGTTATCAATTATTTTTTTTTATAGGTGATTAGTAACAACGATGAAAGATTTTTTTAATGGTGGCCATCATATTTAATTAAACTGTTGTCCTCATAATAATAAGCACTACTAGAGTACTAGAGTGGTATGTATCTAGATTCTAACAATCTTGCACTAGATCAAACCCCCTAAAGTAAACTCAACTCCATCTGCATTATATATAGTATTAGTGATGTGTATATTAATATTATAGCATAAGTAGCATTATTATATTAAACATTCCAACCCAAATACTATGTCACCAACTAATCCTGTAAATTAAGAAATGTATTTATTTATTTATTTATTTATTTATTTATTTATTTTTGTAGCTTTGTGCACTGTACAAAACTTTTTGAAGCTTATAAAACCCCAAGATTTGGATCATAGTTTTTATCAAATCAAAACGACATAAATGTTGCTTGGCTGTCAACGCGGTTTTGCTTACCTTTGCCTCGGACGACGAGGTATAAGTTTTGATCCTATCCAATGACAGGAAATTGAGGGAAAATTAATATTGAAAGATTTGTTTTGTTTGCATATGTATATAGGATGTAACATTACTTAAACTAATAAGACAAAATTGTTTTGTTTTGAAAATTTTAGTTGTTAATTAAGTTCAAAGTAGCTAGTATTTGAATTTTTAAACAAAATTTTTCATATTTTACGACGGGATCAAACATTTATTACTACGTCAAAATCGACTAGGATTATTTGGGTTGAGTTTAGTGTGCTTATTTCAAATGAATAGGAAAGTGCCTAGAGGTTCCACCAATGTCCCATGAAGAATATGATTCACTTCTTTGGTCATGGTCTTACGTATATACTCAACTATCAAGTTTTTCCCTACAAGACCGAGGAATATGTTAGGGTTTGTCAACATGCGTGAAACAAAAGAGTAAACCGTCACGTTGGAGTGTAAAGACTCTTTGTGATGAGGGATTTTACTTTTTGTGGCCAAGATTAAATAATGTTTTCTTAGGAAACGCTATGTAAAAATCTTTGGTCCTAATCAACTTTTTCACTCTAACATTAGATAGCATAGATACAAAAACGGTTAGTCTTGTGGGTTGGGAGAACGGATTTCAAATATGTAATACGAGTACTTTTCTATGACTGAATCAACAAGATCAGCAAGTAATACATTTCTATGAATCAATAGGTTTTGTCAGGCTATTACACAAGAGCGAATTTTACCCAGTGTACATCTTCAGGTAAGGACTTCGACCAGTTTTCTTTGTCACCCAAAATTTTGTACTGAAATTGAGCATGACTCTCATATTTGAACGTCACGAGTTTGATTCTTGCCAACACTCTCTCGGTCGAGTCTCATGCACAAGATCTTCCTATCAAGTGTAGTTTACCTCTCCTGTGTGATTTGTAAGCTAGCTATTACGCATGATAAGGATTTACTCAATACATGCCTTCGATAGTGGTTGCAACAAAAAATATATGTTCACACACAATTCTTTAATTAAGTGATAAATAGATATTCAGATTTATTACAGAACTCATAAATATGTAAAATATGAAAAACATTAGAAATTATTGTAAAATATGAATTATGTGGGGAAAAAAAATGAACAAATGGTCGGCCATTACAGCTCGTATCTAAGTTATACTGTTGGAATACACAAGCGTCCAGCTGGAAACATTGACCAATTCTTGTCGGAAAAATGTTGTTTTGCTCCAACATTTAATCCTTATTTATGCTTCAAAAAAAGAAAAAAGAAAATCCAAATTAAGCCTTTTTTGAATTTTTACACCCTACTTTATTTTCATTTCAATTGATATTTATATTCATTTAGTTTTGAATAGATATTTTAATTTTTTTTTGTACTTTTAATTTTTTTTTGGTGGTATTCCACCAATAGTGTTCGACTACCTTTTTTTTTTTCTTTTTTCTTTTTTCTTTTTTCACCATAGGTCTTTTGACTTTGAATTTCTTACCACTTTTAATTCACTATTTCAACCAAATATCACTTGAAATTAGTATTGTCAAAGTGATCGAAACCCGCAACGTGGTAGGACGGGTTAGGGCTACAAAATAAGTGTCCCACAAAAGAGTGGGCTTGACCCGCTAAGGCCCATAGGCTACGGGCCAACCCCCCTTTATATATATATATATATATATATATATATATATATATATATATATATATATATATATATATATACACACACACACACACACACAATTTAAAAAAGAAAAAAAAAAACACAGGCCAGTTCGCATGGGGCGGGCTAGGGTTGCATGAATCCTAGCCCGTGGGATGGCTCGCCAAAGTTTAGACCCACGAAGGACGAGCCTAATAGGGTAGGTCGACCCATTTTGACAGTACTGCCTGAAACTCGCATGTGCCCAACATTTGTTAGGTTGAAAAACTTGCCGGAACTAAAAATAGAAAGAAGTTCAAAGTAGATAGCAAACCTGCTAAAGTGAAAAAATTATAATAAAGTACTATAGACAAAATGAAAAATAAAAAAAATAAAAAAGTCCAAGTAATTAGAATCTTGAAGTCACTAGAACTACATGGCAAGTTTCACTCAAAATTTCGAATTCCATAGGGTCACCGAGTGAGTTTGGATTCCTTGTATATCAAAAGAATCTTGAAATCAGGATTCTTGGTTAGAGGTTCGAATCTCGGTTCCTACTAATTTCAGTAAAAACCTTATTCAATGAAAGCATAGATGGAAATATTTCGATTACTTCAGGTAATCACTGCATTCAATCAACAAAACTACAAGTAAACAGTAAACAAACCTACACAGCAAAGCTAAGAGATTTAATAGTTCTGACAAGAAATGGTCTTAATGCCACATACTATTGAGAAAAACCCAAAGCTTTCCATCATGTCTTCCACAACTTCTGCAGGTTTTGGCACTCTCAGAAACCGTGTTGCTTAGCTTGAGATGTGCCTGCAGATTTGAAGGGCGAAGTGATGAAATAAATCACATGAATATCTGATGCATCTTCTTGTTCTTCGGTTCTTCAGATAGGCTGCCCTTTGGGAACAATTTGATCTTTGATCCACATGTAAATTGGAACGAGCACGTAGTAAGTTGCTGCAATTGCCCCGAGGATCAGTCGTGACAGGAAAACAAATGGGTTCGAGGGCTTGCTCACGTCCTCCGCCTTTGGACCCATCTGCAAAGATCGCAAATAAGGTTAAAGCAACTTCAGAAAGTAGCATAGAAAATCAGAAAATCAACGTTCGAATACAACAGCATCTGTTTTGCGGGATAACTACATATAGAGAAAGCATATATGTTTGGAAAATAAACCGGAAACTCTGCAGGGGGCGAGTGTTTATACCTGCAGGGGCGAGTCTCCAGAATAAGCCTTCACGCCTGTTACGGAGCAGCCCATTATCAAGCCGTGCCTGCGTACACCTCGGTACCATTTCGGTCCAATCCTCTTGAGTTTAACTTGGACAAAACCAGCCTTTTTAAACCACTCGATGTACTCTTCTTCTTTCGGAAAGAGCATCCACATGTCAGCAAAGAATCGAGACAGCCAAAAGGTTGGGTACACGGGACCAATAACGCACGCTACTCCCCCTTGGCAGATCACCCTGTACGCTTCCTTGATTCCCCGCTGTGGATCTGGCCAATACTCGATACTGGATATAAAAAAAAAAAAAAAAAAAAAATTAGAGTCAAGCTACAGAGGACCCTCAATTCTCCTTCTATCTACATTTTTATCCAAATGAATAGAATACGATGTATGAATGATAGGCTGATAACTCACTAAGGTTCATGAATTAACCAACACAGCCATAGTTTAAATTACATTGGCAATGTAATATGCACTTATCATCTTATCAGTTTTTTCCTGAGAAATGGCATTGTTCAATCCCATCCCCTGAAAAACGAAACATTTAATTCCTCTTGTCTATGAGATATAGAGCATGGCATCCACAACTATCAAGACAATGAAGAAACAGTGATGACATGATAGTTTATCTTGCCCCGGCCCACAATCTACCATCTATAAACCAACTGAGCTATCTGTGCAGGCATAACATGACAGTTTATCTATTTATACTTACTCTATACCAATATTGAGACATGACAAACTACATAAACACACTAAATCAATGAAAAACAACATAATAGACTGTATCAAGATTCAAGACCTAGTACCAACAAAAACAAAAGGAAAGTTGGGAGCTTTTACCTTCCAGCAGAAATGTATCTGTCAAAAGAATCAGTGGGAAATGGGAGGTCCTCAGCATCACCTTCAAGGATCTTGCACTCTTTGAGAGCCTCCTTCTGCTTAGCCTTGGCAAGCTGGTGAGGGGACTGATCAATGATGGTCACATTCTTGGGGTTAACATGCTTAACAATCCCAAGAGTGGTGAAGCCAGTGCCCCCACCCACATCCACCACACTCAGCCCTCTACTGTGCAGCTCTGCTGGCTCAAGAGCCTCATCCCTCATGTCCTCAGTCCAGTGCCCTGGGTTTATCACATGGTCATACACAATTGACAGGAATCTGTAGAACCAAAAGGCCTCTTTCTTGTGCTGTATGAACCTGGGCTGAGAAGCAGGCCTTGAGGAAGATATTGCACATTTGGTGGTCCTCACACCTCTCTGGGTTGAGCTTCTTGGGTAACTCACATGACCCTTTTGGGGAAAAGCTTTAAGAATCAAATCTGAGCCAAGAAAATGTGACCCAGTGCCTGAAATCCCATTGCTAAGCCTGAAACTCTCGGCTCCACTGAGGATTGAAGAAGCCATGTATGTGCTATAACTGAACAAACCCACACAGAAAAATTAGGGCTTTGGAGATCCCACAATCAATTTCCTCGAATTTGGGAAGATGACCCCAGATGGAAGATTGGGAACTTGCGTAAAATGAAGAAAGATTGAATTTTTAGCGGAGTTTAATATATATATACACAGGCATAGTTGCAAGAACCAGGAAGAAGAGTGTTTCCAGAACTGTGTTGTGGTAGTGGCGATAGCATTCCTTGTCCACCGCCACATGTTGAGATTGTTGGGATAACAGAAGCCACAAAACGCAACACACAAAACGACATCATTTTTGTTCGCTAACATAGTGAAGTGAAATGTCTTCACGGTTTTGAGGTGAAAATTGGTTTGTAAGGAAGGGATGAAAATGAAAGGCCTTTGCTTATTCACAGAGTATATATAAATATATATTTTTAGGAAATTAGTTTATCATGTCAATATATAAATATAAGTCTTTTCTTGCCCACAAAAGGGCCCACATCTCGACCCGATAGAATTTGTGAAGGTGATAAATCACGGCCTCAACTGATCTTTAAGTGAGAGGACCAGTATTAGGTGTCAGCACAAGATGCATCAATCCTGCTGCGCCCTTCTCCACAATCTGCTATCCAAGAACCAACTGAACTATTGGTGCGGGCACATCAAATCTTTTTTCTATCATTTGATACTAAAGTTATACCGATTTTATTAATGAAATTGTATACATATAAAATTTACTTGTTACAATGTTTTTTTCTTTATTGCCAGAAGCTTCAAACACAATTTTTTTTGATAATTTCTTCACTCAGATTTTTCAGGGGAAAGACAGACATTATTGAAAAACCAGACACACAGGGAGAACATAGATGTTGTGAAGGACAGTGGAAAGAGATTCTAAGCATAGGCCTGAGGGTTTTGGAGGAGAAAAGCTTCCACAGCTTTGTACATTCCCATGACCTTCTCTTTACCAGCCTTGATTTCCTCTTCATTAAGCTTGAAGTCCCCTTTTGTGTAGTACTTGCTAGTCACCTTAGAGATGGAGCCACCTTGGGGCGTTTTCTCGAACTGGACCTCGTAAGTTATCTTCTCGAGCTTGTCTATCAAAGCGTCGCCTTCAACCAACGTGTACTTGTAGGTAAATGTCTCCTCGTTGAGCTCATCGACTTGGTACTTGATAGACTTGAAGTTACTACCTGCAAGAAACAAGAAATTAAAGTTTGATTTGTTGCCAATGTTTATAGCTTCGAATATTCGTTTGATCAAACCTTTGGGGAAATTGATTTGCTTGATGCTTCCCGCGCCTCCATCCCCTTGGAGAATTTGAATGCTTTTGATTGCCTGTGGCATCAGCTTCGGGATCAAGTTGTGGGAGTCGATGATCGAGGCCTTGAAGATTCTTGATGGGGCAACTGGTGATGTGTGCTCCTCAGTGAATGTGGTGACAGACATTTTCTCTTCGGTTTCTTGAGAGACAGACAACCTTAATGCACAAATGTGGAAACAATACTTTGTTTCGAGTGAGTCGAGAGCAGTTGTTGGATGGGAAAGAATGGAATTTTGCTGTGGTATTTATAGGTTGAAACAATAAGCTTCTGAACTGTGATGATTCTTGGAATTGTTCTGATATGTTGAAATATATGCTTCTGTGCAGTGGTTTGATGATTCTTGGAATTGTTCAGATTATGAGACAGCTACATTAAATATTTTAGTGTTTTGTCTGTGCATATAAGTTTACAGAAGAAAATGGCAAAATTAAGTTCACAGAGTTAGCAAACTCCCTCCAATCAAACCATTATTTTTCTGAAATTTCAAGGTGAGAAACAGACCTCTTTCCTGGCATATATTACCTGTTGTTGACTGTTTGAGGATCATTTGGAATATGAAATTTTTGTCAGCAATGAAGAACAGATCCTGAATGTTGTCCTATATATATGTTCATGTCTTCTTATCACCTGGTTTTAGCTGGTTTTAGACTGATTTTCTTAGCAATATAAATCTATAGCCAGACAGCTTGATTACCCATTAACCAGATAGTAGGCTGCTTAAAAAAGATCAATTTCTATCTACTATTCTGATGACTCAAAAAGCGAATGAAAATTTATAATTTTTTCAACTTTTCCAATTGCCTTCTATGGTGGCCAGAAAAAATGTTGGAATTCAATAGGACTGTTAAATTACTATGTATTTTTTATTAGGTCAAACGCCTTGGTGACCTTATCCGGTAAAGGACCACAAATCAAGAATGTAAAAAGATCACGTCTATGGAGAGTCAAACTAAAAACTTTATATTTATCAAGTTAATTATATGATCAATTTGACTTTAGATTGCCCATTACCAAACTTTATATAATCGTATGTGGTTATGCCAAATGTCACAATGGTTTATATTTATTAATTATATGCATGTGATTGAAATCAAATTTAATAAGATGATGAAGACATGGCATAATACAAAAGTTGTTACATGCAATATTGCTTTTACTGTTTAAAAATAAAATATGGAAACCCACTTACACATGATGAGTTTGAATAATTTCAAATGCATTTGTATCTCAAGTTCAAAGTTCATTAAATATGGCCCGAAATGTGTGATGAGTGGTGGAGTATGATTATTTTATTTGAAAGTGACGAATTCAATTCTTGTCAACACATTATGATTCTCTTATATGAAAGTGACAAATTTGATTATTGTCAATACGACATTTCAGATAAATCTATCACACAGTCTTAATTTATTATCAAATAATAAACGCGCATTTTCCTAAACCCTAAAAAAATGATTAAACAGGTGAGTAACCTACCTGTTATCACATTGGGTAACACCCTAGTCCACTTACGTTAAACCCACTTACACATGAAATAAACAAGAATCTATTCCATCCCACATAACGCCAACATAGGTACGTACAATGAAGTATTCAATTAAATTACACTATGGAGAATTATTATCAAATGATTCAATTATGATAGCTGACAGTAATGTTATCTGATCTTTAAAGGGCCCTGCTTCCCACTACATTGCAATTTGCAAACAAAGTTTTTATTTTAATTTGCTACCTATCGCAAGTGTAGGGTTTAAATCATATCTTGATTGTAGTATTAATGTATAGTATAAGTATTTGGAGACTTGTAAGTCAGTTATGATATAAACATATTTCGAGATTTATCTTTTTCATTAGTCTTCATGGCATGTACAATTTACCTCTTTTTTAATATTCAAGACAAGAGAAGCTATAAGAACTATTATGTATAAAAATCTTCAAGTTTGAAGTCCGATCTATAGGGTATGTAATAATTAAAAAAAACACTAATTTTAAATTCATTCTGACAAATCATAGTCCAGTTTATTGTTGGATTGCAATGAAGTATCCAAATACTTGCATTTACATACTAATTACATTTTATGAATGATATTTTATTGGGTAAGGACATGATGATCCACTCACTCACAAGTGACAGCTCAGACACCACTAGAACTATATCCCACTCTTTAGGACTTTTCCTATAAATATATCTCCGACCAGGCGACCAATATAATTCTATGTACATTAGTTGTTTGGGTATAGCAGCAGCAGCTTAGTTTCAAAGATGGAAAAGCAAAAGGCTTCTTTCATGGTAGCTCTTCTAGTCATCCTACTTTGTTCATCATCTTGTGAGTCTCTCTCTCTCTCTCTCAAACATGCTTTTTTTTTTTTTTGGGAAAATCTCTCAAACATGTATTTAATAGGATGGTAATAGGTACATATATAGTGTATATCTGGATAGATAAATGGTTAATCATGTATAAATAGTGATTATATATGCATAGTTGAATGTAAAAATAGATATGTGTGGTAAAAGTTTATAAGTAGTAGTGACAACAATTATAAGTGAAATTATATTACATATGTTTCTATTGTTTCTACCCATATTTGTTTCACTAGTTTTGTCTTGATTTAATTTTTCTGATTTATTCACATCATCTTCATGTAGTTTTAACATCATGTTCAAACACGGAAGAAGTTGAAAGTATAGTTGAGCTTGAGCTTGAGCTCGAAGGCACCACCACAACCACTCTTACTACTACTACCATCTCAGACGTTCGACAGGTCGATGCCTGCAGGACTAAAAAGTGCAACATAACATGCAACACCAATGCTCCGTGCCAAACCAAAAATTGTCCGAGTAGTTGTCCTTCCTGCAACAAAGTTGGCTTCCCCAATGAACAGAAAAGATGTGGCCCTCGACCAAACGATGTTGGACTCCTTGAATTACCTGTGACTCGTCAAGAGAATGCTTTGGTAATATAGGTTGCGCCTGGCTAGAGAACTAATAAGGTTAAATTGGAAACCTTGACGACTTCTTAGATTGTTTGTGGTGTTGTTTTTAAGGTGTAGCAGTAAGTTACGTTGTATTTGATTTGTTGTATTAAATTAAGAAGTGTCCATTAAACCTATACTAGCACGTTTGGTTCACACTCAATAATGGAGTAACGTAACATTTCTAAGACACATGTTATTTGATATAAGTCATGTTTACTCGCTCAACCACTGTAACTTTTGGTAACGAGAGTAATATGCTCTTAAAGTTACAGTAATACACTTATAGTTTCCCAACTTTTGTTGCATATAATATAATAATATATGAATGTGAAGTCGTTGCCTAGTCTTCTGATCGAAAGTTGAAAATGTTTCATTCTCTTTCTCTTATTATTATTGTTTTCTTTTGGCATACGTATTTGACCAACATAGGACCCAACGTTGTACCTATAAATATCAAGAGCCACGAGTTATGAGAAACCAATTTGTAGTTGTTTACAGATCATCAGAGATGGAAAAGAAAAGGGCTCCATTCATGCTAGCATTTCTAGCCATCTTGCTGTGTTCTTCATCTTGTGAGTCTCTCTGATCTCTCTCTTATTCTCTCAATTAATCTTGAATCTCCAATTATATTTTTATATAAATGGCAAATATAATAGCAAAGGCTACAAAAATATGGTTATAACTGCCCTCATTAGATCATAAAAAACGGACCGAAATTTTCTAGTGATCTCTTAAAGATTTATAAGTCTATAGTAGAACATACATGTTCTGTCTTAATGTATGTATTCATTTTCTAGTGACTTTTGTTGTGATTCTTGGATATATATTTACTTCTTCATTCAGCTTCAATACTATGCTCAAACATCGAAGCTGAAGACATGGCTGAGCTTGAGCTCGGCAACGCCGCCGCCGCCACCACCACCTCCTCCGACGCGCCGCCGCTGATAAACTCCTGCAATCAGGTATGCATAACAAATGCTGATTGTAAAGATATTGAGTGTCCATCTTGTAACCACAATCCAGCCTCAAATCAAAAAGAATGTGGCCCCATTGGGCGTATCAAGCTGTGGGCAACACGTGATGAAGAGAATATTTGGGTAAATCAATGAAGTTCAGAACATATTAGATCGGTTCAAATCAAGAAAGTCAATAAATAGTTTCTACATGAAGTCAAATGTATGATTATCAAGTCAACTGTCCAGATCAACTAATTCGGCTGGAGTTTCCCCTGTAATATAGTTTGTTTTTAATTATATAGTCTCATCATGTTATGGTATATCTTGGTAGCTAGGTATATGTTCTTTGTAGCTAGCTATTTCGCCATCCCAATTTGTGTATTTAATTTGATTAATGAGAGTTGGCTCGAGTTATTTATAACTCTTTTTTTTGTAATATTTAATTTAACATTAATTAGTAGTGTATAAAATTAATATATTTAGAAACTACATAAAAGTACTATTAAATAAAAAATAGATTTAAAATTATAAGAAACTTGTCAAGATTAAACGCTTTTCATTACGTTAAAATTTATAACTAGTAGCGAAGACGCATCCTGACTCATCTCACCCGAGTTGTTGCCCAACAATCCCCTTCTCTGTCACCACTATGCCAAAAGCTATAACTATACTAGTAGAAAAAGAGACGTCATTTTATTTTCTTATACTTGCATAGTAGTCAGCGTCACCTTTCGATGGTAAGATGCTAGACTCAACTCTGCGATCCATTGTCCAGAAAAAAAGTTAAATAAAAGCGTAAGATGATAGACTCGGCTATGCAATCCATTGCGCCAAAAAATGTTAAATAAAAACATAAGATGTTAAACTTGGCATTGTGATTTATCATATCGCCGCACAAAAATGTTAAATAAAAGTGAAATAAGAAGAATTATTTTTACTAATGAATAATAAATATGATATGTAAAATGAGATAGAAAAGTATATTATATGAAGTTTGGAAGGGCATCTTTGACAAGTCTTGCATCAATTAAATAATTATATTCTAAATTGACCTTGTAGTCATAATTGGCAGGCTAGTCTTCGAATATCCAAATTAAATGTATTCACCCGTTTTTATAAAAACAACAAAAGGTAGTGAAATGATCGGAAGGAGACCAATTCTTAAGATATGCTAAAAATATTATTGGCTTCGAAAGTTGATGTTTTATGAGATCGTCTCACGACGTAAAATATGTAATATATTTAGTATCTTTGTGTGACAAGGTGAACTGAAAAGGTAGTATTTGATATATATAAAATTAAACTCATAACACACCCACAAACACATATATAAAAATTATAATTCACCAACTCAGATACGGGGAGGACAAGGTTATCTTATTCTTGATTTCATTTGGAAAAACATTTACGATGTAATTACCACGACTCTTGAGTCTTCAAAACGAACCAACGCGGCACGACCACTGACCTCGTAGTGTCAAACGTTTCACACAGGAAATATACCGCCACCCTCGTAAAATGACATAATGATATGGGAAATTGCAAATTGAATATAATAATCTAATTTTTGACAATGGACAGCAACATTATTCTTCCCCAATATATACGCACAGCCACTACACTATCATTTTCTTTGTATCTTTATTTGAGAATATCCAACCTTGTACCTATAAATATGTGTGCAGCTAGGAACTAAGTATATACAAGAAAGTGAGAAATAAACCATTTTTTTGTGTGTAGTTGTTAACAGATCATCAGAGATGGAAAAGAAAAATGCTTCATTATTCATACTAGCATTTATTGCCATCTTGCTGTGTTCTTCATTTTGTGAGTCTCCATCTCTTACCCTCTCATCAATTTACTGGATTTTTGTTGTTGGTATATATATTTGATTTTTACTGTAGTTGTGATTCTTTTTATTGGATGACGAGAAAATTAATTCACAGTCACTACTATTTGAGTGTGTACTGATTGGGTAAATCTCATTCTTGTGATTATAATGAGGTAAATCAATCTAGGTTGCTCATAGTTGATCACCTTAAACCAAGAAGGCTAATAGGCCGATCTCGTTTGAAACTTTAACATGTAGTTACTCAATTAACAGCTTGGCCAACTGGTCTGAGATTACCCAATAGTTGTGATTCATGGTTATATATTTACTTATTCATGCAGCTTCAATACTATGTTCAATCATGGAAGCTGATGAAGACATGACCGAGGTTGAGGTTGAGGTTGGCGGCGCCACCACCTCCGACGGGCCATTACTACTCGACTCCTGCAATCAGAACTGCAACCGGACATGCATAACAAATAATGATTGTAAGGCGTGTTCCAAGGATTGTAGGTCTTGTAACCACAACCAAAATGGGAAAATATGTGGCCCTCTTGGGCTCATCAAACTGCCAGTGACTGATGAAGAGAATATTCGGATAGATCAATGAACAACATGCATTGCAATTGAGGGGCAGAGTCAGAAAATTCATGTCAAAGAACAAATTTTAAACTAAAAATTTATCATGTCAATCAACATCAATATCGATCATAAATGATATTATTATATATACCAATATTATATGTTATCGATACTTTATAATTTTTCACATAATGCAAAATATATAGAATATTAATCTTGTTTGTGGATCACTCTTTTATCATATAAAAATTAAAAATTGTCAATTATTTTGTTGGCAATATTATCATCACTTTTTAAGGCAATATTATTATTTATTATCACTTTTTAAGCACTAATAAGCATTTCAAGGCCAAAGAGCTTGTGGTCTAGTGGCACCAGTCCCAGTTTACACTCTCACATGGATGATATGATGGGAGTGGATTTGAGTCGCAGTGGAGGCAACTACATTGTAACAAAGTTAGTGGCACTCAAAAAAAATGCGTACAAAAAATTTGTCCAGACTACTAATTGGACAGTGTAACGTCACAAATGTGAAACTAACTCTTTTATTAATTATTATGATGACAATAAAAGTGAAAGAGTTTATTTTATTATTATTAATTATGATGATAACTAAATCAAGGTTACATTTTAAAAATTCTAATGTTTTACTCGATCATGGTAGTTGATGTTAAGCTGAGGTTACATGTTCCGGCTCCGGCGGGACGGGAGTCTGGACTTTAGCGCCGTGGGGCTGAACCACTCTTGATCTGCTGTGTTGTTGCCGAGGATTAGGCAATTCGTTGCCGGCTACGTAAGGGTCGTGCCGCGGTGGCTGCGTGTCATCAGAAGGTGGGATCTCCGACGGAGTCCGGTCGGAATCAGGGACGCTAGGGGCTTGAGGCGCCTCAGACGACTCTGGGTCCTTATCCGGAGGCGGCGCCGCCGGGAACTTCGGCGGTGGTTTATCGGACGACGCTCCGGCGGTCATGGTTCTGTTGAATGCATGTGACAGAAGTGGAAGTCTTGTTGTTGTGTTTCTTGATGGATAGAGAACTGGAATTGCTTTCTTCATGGTGGTGGGAAGGAGGTTGAAAACCAGAGGGGATTTGAGAGGGCATATAATGGGGGAGAGAAGGGGGTGGTTAATTGCCTGGTTTGACATGTGGATAGAGGAGGTGGTGACACGTGTTTATATGGGGACACGTGGATGCCATGCAGGACTTTTCCATGTCCAGCTGGAATTTCACTGTCTGCTATTACCTATTAGTGGTGATTACATATAATATTGGACCAACTTTCTTCCATCCCAAGGCCCATTCCCATTCAAACAACACCTAATGGAATTCTTGGCATCCATACTATTGTCACAAGTTTTACTGTGGACAGGGCAATGACCTTGTTTTGATTAATGAAAATAAATAGATGAAACGGCTTCCGTTCCACACAACTGTAATTCCCTTTCAACACAACTGCAGTTTCAAATGAATGAAATGACTTTTATTCCGCGCAACTGTAGTTTTCTTTTAACACAACTACAGTATCAGTATGACTACGGTCCACGCTATAACAAGTAGACTACTGTCTACAACCCATCCATTTGGTGAATAATTTAAGGATAAGTTATAAATGGTGAATACTAAAAGTAGTAAGATAAGATAGATGATGATAAGAAAAACTTGCAATCACTATTGAAGTGTATACAAGAGCAGCACACTCTTATGTAATAGCACACTGCTTATAACTCGCAAATGACACAATAAAGATAAATTATACTAAGAAAATTATGTATGATTAATTTGAGTGATAGTGTATTGACAAAAATCAATTTGTATTGTAATTTTTTTAATACAAAAATTATTCTTTAATTTGTTCATTGAGTCACACCTTTGGGAGTATGAGGTGGTGTGGTGTTTTGGAAGAATTGAAGCACTGTATGAAAGACTGCAAATGTGGCAAACAAAGTGGGAAAAACAAAAAGGAAAAGGGGGACAAAAAGAGAGCCACCTTTCCCCTTTCCCCTTTTCTTTTTCCCTTTGAAAGTGTCTCCACAAAGAACCAAACTTTACTACGCCATTTCTCATCACAACGCACAAATCCTACCACCACTGTACTGGGCCACCCCCTTCTCTCTCTAATTTCTCTCTCCACCAGCAAATTTTTCCTGGGCAGTTGAGACAAAACTAAACCAATCTCCAATGACATAGCAGCTGCAGCAGCGCAAATCTTTGCTGGAATATTGGCATGTTCCTTCATTCATATATGGTTTTGTGTTTTTGAGGGATTTGAGGTTATTGAGAGGGAGAAAAGATGGAATCTTCCGATCAGCAGATGCGATCGGTGGCTGATACCAGAGGGAAGCATCGGATTTCAGCTGAATTGAAGCAGCTAGAACAAGAAGCTCGCTTCTTGGAGGTCAGAATCTCTTTTGACCTTTAAAGTTTTGATTTTTATTAGAAACTTTTGTGATATAAGTCTTCAAGTTGTATGCCATTCTTCTGGGTTATTCGAATCTGTATATATTGTGAAAACTGAGAAGAAATGACTGAAATAGCTTAACAAAAATGGGAATTAAGTTTATATATATTGTGGGAAACTAGGAGGAGGTAAACGAGCCTAGGTTGCTGTGACAGACTCAAACTAATACCAAAAAGTTAATAGGCCGCTCCAGTAACCTTATTGTTCAAGTTAAC